>HG711472.1:39518-55019 GCA_000499725.1 Eimeria brunetti
TGGTCATGATGGGGTTGTGTAGTCTGTGTGCGTGCATGCGCGTGGGTGGCGTGATCAAGGATTTTTTCGCGATGGGATCGCGCGCTGTTTTGGCCAGACAGTATGACCACAACTAAGGTGTAGCTAGCTGGCAAGGTTGAGGGACTGCGATGTCTTAAGTATCTAAAACAGTTGATAATCACTAAAATCACCCTGGAGTGTCCGAAGCAAATTCATTCATTTGGTGCAGTTATGAGTACGCTTAAGTTTGCAGGCTGTCTGATGGTAGTCGTGGATGTGTATTAAAATGCACTAGTCGACATGTCGTTTGAAAGGACTTGGGAGTACATTTTGCGTTCACTGTGCCTTTTGCTGTGTCTATACGGGTTTGGTATCTGAAGCCTGAGATGCGCGTTTACCGGACAGAGTCGGGCATAACAAGCAATTGCAGCGAATTGGTCAGGCAGTATATATGCCGCGCAACACATGGTATGAGGAAACGGAGATAACACGGCGATTTGTTCCAAATGCGTCGTAGGCTTGACTATCAGCAGTTGCTCCGCGGAGAGTGGAAAGAAGGAAGGGTGGGCGGCGGTCGAAGGCGCGGCCAATACGAATGGTGGAAGTCCCAGTGGCGGCTGCCCAAAATGACGCAGAACTCGCGTTGCGTCGCTGTTGGGCAACGCCAATGGAAGCGGAACCCGTAGCGCAGACAACTGTTTCTTCTTTGGCTGAGTTAGTTAAGCTGTCATGCGTTCGGAGTGAGGGCAACTCATCGATGCCGCTGATATTCTTTTGAGGTAACGATCTGGCGGCAGCATATTGTTATCACCTCTGCATTGCCGTCAGAGCGGGACGCGATGTAGGCCACCCTGGTTTACATGCATGATATACCTGCGGCGTTCCGAAACGTTTCGGCTGTCGTTTTTCTTACAGCATGACGCAACTTGACAAGGACGCCACATGCAGGCGCGTGCTTCGCTTTGCAGCTGTTTTCGAGCAGCATATGATTGTCACGCTTGTTCTTGACTTGTTTGCGCTTGTTGAAATAAGCGTTTCCCCTTGCGAGTCCAGGCTGTATTTGGCGGAAAGCTGGCGAGCTCCCGCATGTGAGCGTCGTTCGCTGTTTTGTCCAGACAGTGTGCAGTTGAAAACAAAGTGGTGTTCTTTGAGTGGTTATTACATTTCAGGCTGCCTGATGACACGCACGCATGTGTTTGTGCACGGGCGCAGACGTATTTCTTTTCAGTGTGGGAAGAGATTGGAATTGACTTTGCTTTGGCGGTGTGCCGTGGTCTTCTTTGGGATCTTCTATTGTGGGGTGTTTGCCCGATCCGCTATGCGTTTACTAGACACAGTCTGGTATCGTAGACGATGTCAGTGCATTGATGGTGCACTGTATGTCCAGCGCAGCGGGTAGTAGGAGGCAGCAATGACTGTGCAGTGATTTGTGCCAAGATTTTAGTAGTACTCTGGGCCAGCTCAGCTTTACATGGTGGCTGTCGTTTTGAGGCGGACGGGAATAACGAGGCAGGGACTGCAGACAAAGAAAACGAGCAAGCCGAGCGGTCTAGATTCTTATGACGCTTCCACAAAGTTTGAATAGTACAGAAGAAAGATCAGCTCACAATGCAGGCGTCTGTTCCTGGTTTGGTGCGGTTTGTTGAGCTGTTTTGTGTTCGGATTAGGCACAGTTCGTGAATGTGCTACTGGCGGTCGTTCGTGTTCGGCAGCTCACAGCAGAGTGTTCATAGAAGCCTAACATAGTTGGCAGCAGCAAGCAGGAAGCAGGCCCTCACCTTAAGTACTTTCGATTACTATTGGTTTTTGAAGAAAAGCTATTCGACACCGGTGCCCATCGTTGCAAGCTGTATCCTCCTGCCGTTGGAATTAAGTTTGAGCTTTGTTCACGCGTTATCGTGATGCCAGTCCCCTCTGCCGATTTATCATACGTAGTGATTGACAGTTAACAAGGCGACCTGTATGTGTGAATGGCGGGGCGTTGCTGTTTTTGTGTCTTCGCGGCCGCGGTGCGGCGAAGTCTTCTCTGACGTAACGGTCGCTATCTTTTTGGCCTAGTATGTATGTTTTGAAAGACAAACTGATATGTCTTGTGCGGTTATGGGAGTGTTGGGTCTCAGCGTGTCTCATGGCATGCAGTGCATGCTTGCAGGCTTGTGGAGCTGAAGCATATGCAAGGAGGAGTGAAGGCCTTCTTCGCTCTGGCCGTTTTGTTCGTCGGTGCTCCTTAACGTGGAGTGTTTTTGGTCAATATGCATTCAATATGCATTCGTAAGAAAGGAACTGACATTACAAAGGATGCCAGTGATTTGATGAGGCAGTACACGTACAAAGTTCTGCGTGGGGCACAATCGAATA
This sequence comes from Eimeria brunetti, assembly GCA_000499725.1. Lineage (NCBI taxonomy): Eukaryota > Apicomplexa > Conoidasida > Eucoccidiorida > Eimeriidae > Eimeria > Eimeria brunetti. The sequence goes on from HG711472.1 coordinate 41,877, forward strand.
CGCGGTGGCTTGTGTCCAGCGTTGAGTTGTGTTGGCGGCGAGCCATGCATGATGGTAGTTGTTTTGCGGAGAGCGGAAATAATGAGAGATGGGCAGCAGGCCGCAGCAGGGCCAACAGAAAAGTTGATGTAAATCCGCGTGGCGCTGTCACAAGACCGTTGAACAGGCGCTTCGTTGTGCAGCTAATGGGTGACACAAGAAAAAGCGTACAGCGTAATACAGGATGGGTTTCTTGTCTGGAGCAATTGCTTTCCGGAGTAGATGGACGTCATGCATGTGCCGCTGGTACTGCTTTGAGCTAGCTGCCCTACGACAGTGTGTTCGTAGCATGTACCCGTAACTAGCAGAGTCCAACACGATACAGCGCACATTGGCTCGCCCGCGTGATATAGTTTTTTAAAAGTTTGTATCATCGTTGGTCTCCCAACAGCGTGATAGGACGCCCTACCCATGGAGTTAGCTGCATTATTTTGTAATTGTTTTTTCGCCCGCCTGTTATTGTCAAACTTGCAGTTAGTTCTCTTGTTTTGGTTGAAAACTGTTCTAGGTAGCAGTCCATTTCGCGAAGAGCTAAGGGATCTGCATGTGCGAGGATCGCTCGCTATTGTGCCCAGGATGTATGCAGATATTTACAAAGGCATCTCCTCGGCCCGGTCATAAGCGCTCCTACGTTTCAACCAGGCTGGTGGCTGGCGTGAATGTGTATGTTGCCACGTGAAGACTAACTTATCTTCAGCCTGAAGGAGTGGGAGTCCATTTTTACTTTAGCACTGTTCTGTTTTGCCATATACTCAGGTGAGTCTATGGACGTTGCGATGCGCATTGGCAAACCGGAATCTTACAAACGATGCTAGTGAATTCGTGATGTAATATGTGTGTAGCGCAAGACAGCGAAGGAGGTCTCAACGACAACGCCGTGATCTGTGTCAAATACTTAATAGCATTTGATATCAGCACTACTGTATCTATGATGTTTGTTGCTCTGCGGAGTGAGGAAGTCGCGAAGGGCGGGCGGCGGGCGGCGGCGCAGCCAATGCAAAAAGTGTCAGTCCGCATGTTGCAAGCCAACGCGAAACCCAGTCCCATTGTGTACCTACTGAGCGACACGCAAAAAGCAAGCGAAACCCGTAGTGCAGGTGAGCGTTTCGGGTGTGGCTCACTTAGCTAGGCTATCGTATGTTGCGTTTAGCTGCACCTCGTGAACGGGTTGCTGATTTTATTTGGATTCAGCCATCGTGCGGCAGGGTGCTCGTAGCACCTTTCCATAGCGACCACAGCTGAACGGGATGCAGGACACCTCGTTTTAGGTTGTTGATATACTTTTTGCATCTTGAATTGTTTCGGATCCCTTTGCTCTTCCCACATGACGCTATTGGACAGGGAACCCCCATATTCCCATCTGCCCTGTCTTGCGGTTGTGTTTAAAGCAAATATCGTTGTCAAGCTGCTGCTCGGTTTGCATGCCCTGGTTGAAGTTTAGTCATCTGCCGATATGAGCATGTGCAATATCGCTCGCTATTGTGCCCAGAAAGTACGTAATTAGAGGCATGCTTATCTTCTCGGTGCGATCAGGGTGTCAGCCATCAGGCCTGGATGTGTGGGGAGAATCGGAAGTTCGTTTCGTCTCAGCAGCGCCTTTCTTTGGCACGTACGCGGGTGGGATATTGGCTGGAGCCAACGGCAACGCGGCGATTCATGTCGAACGTTACGTAACATTTTGTACTAGACCTGTACTATTTACAAGGGTGGCAGCTTAGCGAAGAGCGGGAATAGGAAAATGTGGGACGCGGACGCGGGGGACGGCGCGGCCAACACCAACGATGTAAATGATCAAGGCGCCTGCACGAAAAAAATACAAAATCTGTGCTCCATTGTGTGGCTTTTGAGTAACAGATAAGGTAGTGGAACTTGCAGTGTAGGGGAATGTTTCACCTGTGGCCCAATTAGTTAGGCTATCTCGTGTTCGTAGCATGGCCATTCCATGACTGCGTCGCTGATATTACTTTGAGCTAGCCACTTCTGGACAGGGTTCTCGTAGCACCTCTTCATTGCGATAACACCCTAACGCGCTGCTGCTGCTGCTGCTGCTGCTGCGGGGTAAAGGCCCCAGCAAGGGCTGCTGCCTCCTTATTAGCAGCATCTCCTTACACATAATGTTTGCTGTCTCTGGAGCAACAGCAGCCCCTAAGGAATATCCTACTGCATGAAGCTGAAGACAAAAAGAAATAAACAAATAAATAAATAAATAAATAAATAAATAGTTAATTAATTAAAATAAATAAATAGACACCCCCGTAAAGAGACAGAGAAGGGCCATCGTTTCTGCTGTCTCCTTTTTATTCTCTTCTATTAGCCTATCATCTCAACATTTTTTGTCTCCTTTTTAACTGTCTCCTTATATCTTTAGTCTCCTTTGTCTCCTTCTGTCTCCATCTGTCTCCTTCGGCCTCTATCTTTGTCTCCTATTTTCTGTCCCTGTCTCCTTTTATTTTTGTCTGTCTCCTTCTATTTTTCTCTGTTTCCTTTTATTTGTCTCTGTCTCCTTTTCTCTGTCTCCTTTTATTTGTCTCTGTCTCGTTTTATTTTTCTCTGCCTCCTTTTATTTTTCTCTGTCTCCTTTTATTTTTCTCTGTCTCCTTGTATTTTTTTCTGTCTCCTTTTATTTGTCTCCTTTTCCTGTGTCTGTCTCCTCATCCTTATCTCTCTTTCTCTGTCTCTTTTTTGTCTCTGTCTCCTTTTTTCTCTGTCTCCGTATCTGTTTCTGTCTCCTTTTTTATTTCCGTTTCTGTTTCTGTCTCCTTTTCTATTTCTGTCTCTGTTTCTATTTCTGTCTCCTTCTGCTTCTGTCTCCTTTTTGTTTCTGTCTCCTTTTTGTTTCTGTCTCCTGTTTGTTTCTGTTTTTGTCTTTGTCTCTTTGTCTCCATTTGTCTCTGGCACCCCACTGTCAGCCAAACTCAACAGCAGCAGCAGCAGCAGCAGCAGCAGCAGCACAGCAGCAGCGCAACAGCAGTAGCAGCGCAGCAGCAACAGCTGACACAGTGACACATTGGTGCGCATGCGAGATATATCTTCTGCGTCTGAGGAAGCCTCGATTCATCTTGATTCGACTCAACAAGGGGTTTCCCTGCAGCCCGCTGCGTCGTTTTGCAGTTGTGCTTGAAGCAAATGTTATTGTCTTGCAGCTGCTTGACCCACTGGCCATGACTATCAGCTTCAAACCCATGACGGCTATCAGCTTCATCTGTCGGCACGAGTCAGTGCACTATTTGGCGGAGAAATATGGGATCTGCAAGTGTGAGCATCATTCGCTATGCTGTCCAGGACGTATGCAGTTAGAAGCGAATGGGCATGCTCTTCGGGGTCACGAGCACCGTTACGTTTCAAGTTCTCTGGCGGCAGGCATGAATGCGCATGTGCGCGCGTTCAGATCCGTTTATTTGCCGTATGGACAGAAGTGGGAGCTTGCGTTGACTGTGAGCTGTTCTTTTTACCATCTCGTGGGGTTTCGTGTTGAGGCGCTGCGACCTGCATTTTGCGAGACGGAGGGTGACACCGCAAACTATCCCAGAACTAGCGAGGCAGTACATGCGCAGCGCAGTGTGTAGTGGGGTGAAACAAGGACTAAACGGTTAGTCGTGCGCATTGTGTGGCGCCACTTGTTATTAGCCCTATGCTATATGGTGGTACCTGTTCTGCGGAGAAAATGTATATGAAACGGCGGGCCGCCGGCAGCAGCTCAGGCAACAGGGATAGTGTAAATCCTCATGGCACCTACACACAACAAAACGAAGAACCTGAGCTTTATTATACAGGGAGTAAGGAACACAAAAGAAAACAGTAATGTGTGCTGCAGGCGAAGACTGCTGGTTTGGGTGGTTAACTTGGGTAATTAACCAACCGGCCATGCGGACTATGCGCAGTTTTCAGACGTGCCAGCGGTGTATTTTCGACCTGCTCATCTCGCGGAAGGGTGCTCGTGGTGCCACAATTCACGTGGGTGATACATATTTTGCGTCCCTAAATTTTCTGATATCTCGTTTGTCTGCCAACAAGTCGCGATTGGAGAAACACGCCCCACACAGCCAGCAGCATCGTTTGCTTGTGCTTGGATAGCGTACCCTAGATGAAATAAGCTGCGTCTGCCGGTCGGAGCATCCGCAGTATTTGGGGGAGTGGTAAAGGGCCTGCACCTTTACGTGGATGGCGTGGCGAAACATTCGCTGGCGCCGCAATCGCGCTTTTTTGGTCAGAGAGTATGCCCGCAATTAGCCAAAAGAATCGGGGAAATGCGAGCAGTCCGTGGCAATTCCGAAGCTGAAGCAGATTCATCTATTTGGCGCATTTATGGGGACGGTTACGTTGCAGGTTGTCTGATGGTAGGGGAGGTTGTTTATGCGAATGCATGGTGACCTGTGATGCTGCACAGTCAAGTGGAAGTTCGTTTGCTTTAACCGTATTCTTTTCCGATATAGGTTGTGGGGAATTCGCTGTGGCAACTCTCGTTTGCGGTCCAGAATGTGATATTGCAGGGGATGCCAGTAAATCAGTAAGGCAGCATATCTGCAGAGCACTACGTGACAGTGGGAATCAACGTCAAAGCGATTATTTTCGCCATCTGTTCAGCCCCACTGGCTATCAGACCTATGTATATGGTGGTAGTTGTTTTGCAGAGAGCGGGAATAGCGAGAGGCAGGCAGCGGGTGACGCCGCGGCAACCTTGCATAGTGTAACTCTGCATGGCGCATGAATAAACAAACTGAGCGGGGGTTTAGTTATGTAGGTACTGGATGACAATAAGCATTAAAATCCGAACCCATAGTGCAGGCCGATGGCCCAGCTTGGGACCAATTAGTCAAGCTGTTGTGTTCGGATTCAGTACAACACATGAAAGCGCCACTAATATATATATATATTTATATATATATGCGGTCAGACACGAACGCGATATAATACATCTATCTGCCTATCTATCTATCTAAATACATACATATATATATTATATCGTGTTCGTGCCTGACCGTTATGAAATGGCGTCTTTAGCAGCCCTTCATAGCGATCAGATCCTAACGCGACACCGGGAACCCTGGCCCAGGTACGTGATATGTCCTTTGCGTCACGGAAAACTTAGATTCGAGTTAGGCTTCCATAACTACGCCATTAGCGAAGGACGGTGTATGCGGCCAGGTGCATTGTTTCGCTGTTGCGTTTAGCGCAAACACTATTAAGTTTGTGTTGGCTTGCTTGCCCCGGCTGAGGTCGGCTTTACCTGTCGATAACCGTACGCGCACGATTTGCCAGAGAACTAGGAGACCTGCGTGTGTGAGCGTCTTTGCCCATTTTGCCTTGAACGCCGATGGAAGCAAACAGCTATGCTCGACGCCTTTATTGATGCCGTTCCTGTTAAGCCGGTATGGTGGCAGACGCAATTCTGCATATGCACGCGCTTGCACTTGCTTATTTACGTCTTGGGTACGATGTGGAAGTTTGCTTTGCTTGAGCAGTGCTTTGTTTTCACATCTACTGTTGTGGGTATCCGACTCCTGCGGTGTGCGTCGGCGTCGCAGAGTACGACATTATGAACCATGTCGATAGATTGGTGAGGCAGTGCACCTGCTACGCAGCGAGTGGAAGTAGGAAACAGCGACTACGTAATGGTTTGTGTAGGTGACCAGGATTTGTGATCACCGTGACTTCAGCTATTTCGTGTACACGCGTCTACGTGGGCGCTGTGGTTAAGCATTTTCTGGCACTGGGGTCGCGCGCCGTTTTGGCCAGATAGTAAGGCCATAATTTTCTGGCACAATTGCGGCGATACCAAGCGCTATGCAGCTAGAACATTTTGTAGCAATTTAGAAGCGTCCGAGGAAAACTCTTTAATTTGACGCATTTATGGGCACTCTTGCGTCGCAGGCTGCCTGGTGGTAGGTGCCCATGTATGCGAATGCATGCAAATTGATTTAGTGGCAGTGTGCAAAGAAGTGGGAATTTGTTTTGCTTCAGCCGCTATGATTTTTGGCACGTAGATTGAAGGCATGTTTCGGCACTGCTATACTCGTTTGCGGGGAAGAGTCTAATAATGCAGACGGTGTCAGGTGACTGGTGAGGCAGCATATGTGCAGTACGTGGTAGTGCGAGGGAGCGACACCGTGGTGGTTTGCGCCAAACATCAAGTAGCACTAGCTATTAGGCATACGTTATGCGTACGGTGGTAGCTATTCCACGGATAGTGGTGGGCAAGTTAGTTTAGCTACTTTGTGTCGGGACTACGTGAACTTCATGAATGCGTCGCTATCATTTTGAGGCAGCCATCTGGCGGCATGGTGCTCCTAGCACATTTGGACTATTGGGATAGTCGATCGTCCTGCAGCGCGCTCTAATTCATGTGCACGATCTATTGGTTCCGGCTCATGCTTGTCTTCCAACAAGAATGGACTCGCCGATGGTGCCCCATGCAGCCAGCTGCATCTTTATATAGTTGGTACTAAGCGTGTGCTTGCTTCTCGTGCCTCTGTCGAAAGCAGCTTCGCCTGCCGGTAGGCGTACCCGCAGTATTGGCAGGAAACTTAGGTAACCTGCATTGTGGAGAACCATGGGGTTATGTAGTTTGTGCGGGCTCGTTTCTACGTCGGCAGTGGGGGGAAACTTTTTCTGGAGTCGGTATCGCGCGACACTTTGACAAGTCTGTACGGCCATGATTACTGGGCTGAGTTGCGGCGGCGCAAAACGTCATGCAGTAAAAACGGTTTGTAGCTAGACAGAAACATCCGAAGCAAACTCACTTACTCGGCGCACTTGTGTATACGCCTACGTTGAAGGTTGTCTGATGGTCGGCGTGCTTGTATACTTAAATACCCGCAAATTTGTGGATTGGTAGTGGCCAAACAAGCCGGTCTTTACTATCTGGAAGGCTGGTGTTTTTAGTGGCACGATGCGTCTTTGTGCTACCAGCTCTGGCATTACACAATGCGCCAGTTAACTGGTGTTGCAGTATATGTGCAGCTTAGTGCGTGGTAGGAGGGAGCAGCGACCACACGGCGATTTCCCCAAGCTTCAAGTGGCATCGGTTAACAGTCCTATCGTATACATGATGGTAATTTACCCGCGGAGACCCGGAATACATTAGGGCGCCAGGCAGGCGACGGCGTTGTGGACACGAACGGTGTATTTCGGCATGGCGCCTGCACAGTAGCAGACCAAGCCCCAGTCGCACTGCGCAGCACAAAAGGAAGCAGAAATCGTAGTGCACGCATATTTGTCGGGGTTGACTCAGTTACTTAAGCTGTCTGTTGTTCGGAGTAGATGCAGCTCACGAATGAGTCATTAATATTCCGTCGAGCTAGCCGTATGGTAGCAGGATTCGTGTAGAACCCTGCGTGCTACAGGGCTCCTTAGTGCGCATAAGTGATGCAATATTTCCCGGCTCTTGTTGATCTTCCAGCGAGAAGTGATTTGGCGAGGATACCATATGCAGCCGGTTGCAGTGCTATCAAACTTGTGCTTGCGTCGCACGCACATGTCAAAATGACCTCCATTTGCCCATAACAGTATCCTCAGCATTTGGAGGACAGCTAGGTGACCTCCGTATGTAACCATCGTCCAGTTGTTTTTCCTCGGCGAAGACGTTTATACGGGCAGTGCGGCGGAGCAGTTTCTAGCGCTGCGACTTCACGGTGTTTTAACCAGGTAGTATGGCCGCAATTAGCTCCCGACATTGAGGGGATGCGAGCCGCTAGGCAATTTTGTAGCAGGTCTCAAATATTAGGCCAATTCATTTATCTGGCAGCGTTACGGGTTCGCCTGCGTTGCAGACTGTCTTATGGTAGGCGTTGGTGTATGCATAACTGCATGCACATATGTGCAGACGCAGTGTATGAATATATAGGAGTCCGTTTCGCTTAAACTGTGCTCTTTTCCGGTATGAAGGAGCGTGGCGCGTTTGGCGCTGCGGACCTCGTCAGCGTATCAGCTCCTGACATGATAAACGATGTTAGTGGATTGGTGGGGCAGTATATCTGCAGCGCAACGCGCCGTAAGAAGAAGCAGTGGCAGTGCGGCAGTTCGTGTCAAGCGTTATATGGAATTGACCACCAGAGTTATCTGCGATGGCACTCGTTCTGTGGACAGCAGGGATAGGGGAGTACAGGCTGCTGGCGATGGTGCTGCCAACACGAAACATGTTTCGCCCGGACGGCGCTTGCACAACAGAACACAAAACCCGTGTAGCGGAACCCGTACTTCAGGTGCACGTTTCTGCTTCTGCTCAATTAGTCAAGCATTCTTGTGTTCAGAGTAGGTACAACTCTTCAATATGTCGCTTCTGTTGTGCAATCCATCTGGCGCCAGGGCATCCGTAGCGCCTTGCCATAACAGTCAGAGCCGAATCTGGTGCAGGGAACCCTGGTCCACGCTCGCAGTATGTCTTCTAAATCTCGAAATCTCTGGAATCTCGTCTCTTTCAACATGCCATTGGATGGCGTTGCCCGATGCAGCCAGCTGCACCGTTGCACAACTGTTTCTAGAGCAAATATCGTTGTCAAGTCTGTGTTTCACTTTCGTCACCAGATTGGATTCAGTCCCGCCTGCCAATAAGAGTATACGCTGCATTTGGCGGAGAGCTAGGATACCTTCATGTATGAGTATCGCTAGCTGTTTTAACCAGGAAGTATGCATTTGAAAGCAAACTGCCCTGTTTTTTACATGGTCATGCCAACTGTTACGTTCCAGGGTGTCTGGAAGCAGGAATGAATGTGCATGCCGTCACTTGTATTAGGTTTTTTTTGCTTTTAGCAGCAATGCTTTTCTTTGGGACATACTGGGGCGGGGCGTCCTGCGGCCTTGTGATGTGCATTGGCAACGCAAGGCTTGGCATTATAAACGGCTCCAGGAACTGCTATGACAGTGAATATGCATCGCAGTGCGTGGTAAGAGGCAGTAGAGACAGCGCACTACCATGTGTAAAGCGCTTGGTGATGTCGACGGCTGGCTGGGCTGTGGATAATGGTATTTGTCCTGTGGAAAACGGGAGTGCAGAAGGCCGCGAGGCGGCCGACGGGGAGATCTGCTGCGTAACTGCTCATCGCGCTTGCACAAAAGAACGCGGAGCCAGTGTCCTCTTGTGTAGCTACCGAGTACCACGAGAAAATGCCGAATTCGTAGTGCAGGCTTACATTATCGTTTGGCGCTACTAGCTGAGCTGTTTTGTGTTCGGAGCAGGCGCAGTTCAAAGCGTGTCGCTGATTTCTTACCGAGCTCCTCACCTCGGTCGAGCTGCCCTTCACTTTGTCATTGCAGGCAGAAGGAAGCGCGAAGCGAGTGCTTGCTTTGCACTCAGGGAATGTTTCCCGTACACATTGAATCCCTTCTATTTTCGCTCATATTTTAGGAGAGGGCGATTGGACAAGGGTGGCCTTCGTAGCGTTCTGCATTGTTCTGGCGATCACATTGAGTATGAGCTTGGTTCCCATGATCTGGTTAAAATCAGCTTCTTCTGCAGACACGGGTATACTTCGTATTTGGCGGGGAGCTCAAGTTCCTGCATGTGCAAGCATGGTGGGACCATGTAGGCTCTCCGTGCGTCGGCGGTGTGGATCACCATACTCTGGCATTGTGGCCGCACTCTGTCTTTCCCAGGCAGTATGACCGTGGTTAATTAGCAGAATTGCGAATATGAGAAACATTTAGCACTTGAAGCCGCTAGCAACAACTCTGGCATCCGGAGCCGATTTGTCTATTCGCTCTAGCGAAGCTTTACGTGCATTACGTACTGTCTCCTAATGTGTATGATAATGCGTATAATGTGTATGAAAATGCATGCAACGTTGAAGAATTTTGGCTTCAAATATGCAGAAATGGGTTTTGCTCCTATCTTGTGCCTTTCCTGCCTCTAGAGGGATGGAGTAACTCGGCACTGCGATAATAGTTTGCTAGGTAGTGTCTGACGTGACAAACGATGTCGGGGAACTGGTGAGGGTGTATACAGCGGGGCGCAATGTGCGGTATGATGAAGGAGCAGCAACGTGATGATTTGTGTCAACCGTTAATTAGCAGTGGGTGCCAGATCTATCTCATGCGTGATTGTAGTCGTTACATTGCTTTCTGCGGAGAAGGGGAATAAGGAAGGGCGAGTAGCGCCGCATGGCACAGCGAAGACGAGGGGCGTTTTGAGTCCACATGACGTTTGCACAAGAGGCCGGCAAGGTCGTGTTTCACGGTGTGAGCATTGCGTTACGCAAAGGAGAGCGCAACAGGTAGTACAGGCTTGGATTTTCTTTGGTTCAATTAGTTCAGCTGTCTTGTCTTCCGAATAGGTGTACCTCATGAATGTGTCGCTGATAGTTATTTGACGCGGCTATAGGACGCCAGGATGTTCGTAGTTGCATATTTTCAGTGTCTCGAACCGCTTCGGTTTCTACTGGTCTTCCAGTAAGGGACAATTCCAAAAGGACGCTTTAAGAAGCCGTCTGCATCATTTTGCACGTGTAGTTGCTAGGCTTGTGTTCGGCTTGCATGTTCTGGCACCAGGCTGCTCCATCTGCCGACACCATTCAATACACTACTTGTCAGAGAATTAGCAGAGCTCCACGTGTATGTATCGCTCGCTGTTGTGTCCAGAAAGTATGTAGTTAGAGGCAAACTCATGCGCTCTGCGCGGTCGTGGGAGCTCTTACGTTTCGGGCTGTCTGGCGGCAGGTGCGGGTGCGTATGTAGTCGCGTGCAGTTTCGCTCATTTTCAGTGTGGAAAGGATCGCGAATTCGTGCTTTTAGAATCCGCGCCTTTATTTGGAATCTACTGGATCGGTATTTAGCGCTGCAATGTGTCTTTGCGGGGCAGAGAATGACATCATGAACGTTTTCACTGAACTGGTGCAGCAGCACACCTGCAATGCAGTGCGTAGTTGCTGGAGACAGCGACAACGGAGTCATTTGTGTCAAACGACTAGCAGCACTTTAAATCATAGTTTCAATATGTGGGAGGGTGGTGGCTAGGCGGAGAACGGGAATAGAAAAATGCGGGTCGCGCGGAACGGCTGGGCCAACCCTTGAAGATAAGTCTGCATGGCGCCCTCATAAAAAAACCGAAGCCGTGTTTAATTGTGCATTTACTGGAAAACGGAAAAGAAAACCGACCCCGTTGTACGGGTGCTTCTGCTGCGGCTCAAACATTTATTCCGTATTTTGTCAGGAGCAGGCACAACTCATGGATGTGCCGCTGATGCGCTTTCATGGTAGCCCTCTCGTGGTAGGGTATTTGTCGTAAGTTTTCATAGCAGCCAGAGCCGAACATGAAACAGGACACTTTGGCCCACATGCGTGGTATATCTTCTGCGTCTCGGAAGGCTTTGATTCGCGTTGGTCCTCGAAGACGATCCAGCAACGGATCCCCATAGATGCAGCTGCATCGTTTTGCAGTTGTGTTCGGCGCAGACGTCGTTGCCAAGCTGGTTTTGGGCTCGTTGGCCTTGACTGTGATCAGCCTCTCCTGCCGGTAGGAGTTTTCGCGGTATTTGGCGTAGAGCTAGGGGAAGCGCCTGTGTGTGCGTAATTCGCTAATCGGTCCAGGAAGTATGCTATTAGAAGCAAATTTGTGTTCTCTCTGTGCTCATGGCAGCTGACACGCTTGGTCGTCTGGTGCCATGAGTGGATGCGTATGTACGCGCGCGCACATTTATTTGTTTTTATTGTGAGAAGACGACTGAGTTCGTTCTAGTTTGGTTTGGGTTTGAGACGCTATATATGAAGCTGCTATATGTTCTACGGAGACACAGTCTGACAGTGCAAACGACGTCGGTGAATTTGTTAGGCACTTAAGTGCAGTACATGGCAGGATAGAGCAGAAAATACACTGTTGCAGAGTGAGATGGGGAAGGGCGGGCAGTGGCCGAGGGCGCAACCAACACGTACTTTGCAAGCACGCATAGCGCTTGCAAAAAAGAAAGCAAAACCCGAGGGGCTATTTCTTAACGCATAACGTAGCTTAACTCTTAGCACAGGCGTGTGTCTCAGGATGGGAGCGGAGTGGTAAAGTTGTGTTCCATTAGGCACATGTGCAGTCTGTAAATGTTTTATGGGTACTTGCTCGAGCTCGGCATCTTAGGGTCAACTGTTCATAGCGATTCAACATAGTAGACACACAAAAGCGGGAAGCTGCCCATTCCTCTGCACGTACGCGCTGTTTCCCGCAAGTCGTAGGCCTCTTAAGGTCTCGTAAATCAACGAATAGCGATTCAGCAAAGGCTTCCTTGGTTGCCAGGTGTCTCATCCTGCAGTTGGCGCTGACGTTGAGTATGGCTCCGTTGCCCTGGTGAAAACTGTTCCGTCTCCATTATGGAGTACCCGCAGTGTTTGAGGGAACGCTGGGAGACCTGCAAGTGTAAGCGGGATTATGCTGTTTGTGCGTACGTTCCCACAGCCATGGTGTGGGGAAGCATCCTCTGGCGGTGCGACCTCGCGCGGGTTTTGCCAGAGAGTGTGCCAATCTGCAATTAGCAGAGTTGCGGCCATGCGCAGAATTAATCAGCTAGAACAATTTGTAGCAGGCCAAAAGTGTCCGAAGTGGAGTGGCTAGCGTGGCACAGTTATGTGAACGCTTTCGCTGCAGGCTGTCTGATGCTAGTCGTGGTGTATATGCGCGCCTTCCCTGCAGGCTGTCTGATGGTAGTCGTGGAGTGTATTTGAATGCTTGCATATGTATGGAGTAGCAGTGTGAAGATGTAGGGCTCGTTTGTTTCAACCGTGCTTTTTACCGTTGTCCAAATTTCTGGAGTGTTCGATGCTACGACGTGTGTTTGCAGTAGTATGATACAACACGCATTGTCTGAATTCGGTGAGGCAGTATTCATGCAGCTTCGTGCGTGGTAGGAGGAAGAAGAGAGCACACGGTGGTTTTTGTTCAGCGTTTGGCAGTGCTGACAGCTAGCCCGGTTGTGGACTATGGAAACTGACTTGTGGAAGGCAGCAAAAGGTAAGGGCAGGCTGTGGGCGACGGCACGGCAAAAACGGCCTTTGCAGCTTTTCATAGCGCTTGCGCGAAAGAACGTAGAGCCCGTGTTTCGTTGTATACTTATCGTGCAGCACAAAATAAGGCGTAGCTTGTAGTGCTGGCGTGTGCCCCTTGGGTCAGTTGGGCTGTTTCGCCGTCGGAAT
>HG711478.1:0-13310 GCA_000499725.1 Eimeria brunetti
CTGCTCTGGCGTCGGGGGCCCCCGAGGTTCTTCTGAAAAGTGCTGCGACAGCGAGGGCAACCAAGGATCCTCTCGATCGTGCTGCTGCGAGGATGCCCCCCACAGTTCGGCCTGCTCCTGCGGTTGAAAAGAGGGCCCGAAATATTCCCCTGGCCCTTGCTGCGGCGGCGAAGGCACCCAAGGATACTGTTGCGCTTGCTGCTGAAAGGGGGCCACCAACGGTTCCGCTGGCTGTGTCGGCTGAGCGACGGGCCCCAAAGGTTGACCCAGCGCCTGCTGCTGCGGCGGGGGCACCCGGATAGGCTCGTACGGAGGCTGAGAATAGATATCCCACTCTAGTCCATGCTGCTGCGGCTGCGTGGATGGTTCCCCCGTCACCCCATGGTCGGGATACTGAGATCGCGCCCACCGACGCCCCAGCAGCAGTGCCTGGTGTTGCGGTAGCAGCCCCCAAGGCTCCCCTTGCTCCAGCTGCCCCACAAGATGAGGCTGAAGATTTGGGGAACTCCTTGCTGTAGAGGGCAGCGACCCGCGGCCATAATGGGGAGACAAAAAGGCGTGGTGGGGCATCGGGAACGAAGGGAGGGGTGGGCGGGGAGGCCGAATACGGGCTGATCCAGAAAGCTTGCGGTCCCTCTCGCCCTTCCTCTTTGACTTCGTTTTTGATTCACGGCCTCCTGCTGCTGCCTCTGGCCCTTTTGTTGTTGCTGATGCCGCTGCGTGTAGGGAGTCGGGTGCTGCAGAGACCTTTAGTGAATGGGCCCCCTCTGCCCCTGGAAAGTCAGCTTCAGCATCAGGAGTAGCTCTTGCTCTTACTCTTAGTTCTTGTTCAAGCGCGTTTTCCTTTGCTGTTGCTGCTCTAGCTCCAGCAGCCGCTTGCGCCGCTGCTAAGTTGACGAAGGCGGCCTTCGCCCACCCAAAACCCGGTCCGTACCTCGCTTGGGAAAGGATCACATCAGCGTGACTCACGATGGCTCCCGGGGGGCATTGGATCTGCAGACACTGCAGAGACTGCGCAGCGAGGCTCTCCGAAAGCATCTGCAGCACCCTCTCCTCGATGACGGCAGCCATGACGGCGGTCTGTGTTGCCCCAACGGGGGAGGGAGCAGCCGATGGGATGCTTTCCACGCTCTGCAGCAGCATGTTGACAGCAGTGGCCATTTGCCGCAGAGCTGCTCCTGCAGCAGGAAGGACATGTTTATTTGCATGCGGTCTGCCTTGAACCCCACAGGAAGGGAAGGAACGCCTGGCCTTCAACAAGTACAGCGCATGCATAAGGTTGTCAAAGCTACTGGCCGCCGCTAGGTGCTTCTGTAGACGGGCTCCAAAAGCCATAGCAAGGCGACAGAACGCGTCAATCGCCCTCTGTCGAATATATTCTTCTTTATCTGCACAATACGGCGTCAGCGCTCCAATCTCCAGTACACCATACCGCACCAGCAGCTGGGCTGTCTGGCGAGCTTGGCCTCGAGGAAGGAATTCCAAGTGCAGCCTACAGTAGCTCCCAAGCTGTTGAATGCGATACAGGTAAGTACCCACAGAAGGATACTGCCCGATAACGTTATCCGCTCCCACTCCCCACAGCAAAGGCGGCCGCGGCACCTTCTTCTTCACTCCGCTTGTCGCCACTCCTGCTGCTGCTTTCGCTTCTGCTGCTGTTGCTTCTCTTGTTGCGTGTCCTTCGGGCGCCTCCGCAGACTGGGCTGGGGGTGCAACCGGCTCCAACGAAGTACTTGCAGGCGCCTTCCTACCTCTCCCCGCTGTTCTGTGCTTTTCGCCAGCTCCGTCACCTTCACTAACGAAGCCCCTAGGAACGAAGGGTACGGCCATTGGATCAAGAGAAGAGGATACACCTGCTGGAGTTGGAATTGTTTCGCTCCCGCCTGTTCTTCGCGAAGAAACCCCTTCTTCTTCTATTTCTGGTGTTGTTGCGGCTTCTGCTGCTACAGCTCCTCCGGCCGTTGTCCCAGAGCACTCTGAGGATGCAGCCCTCTTTAAAAACGGAACAGCCAGTTCCCCGAGGTCTCTCCCAGCCGATCTCTTCCTCTCCCCAGCGCCCTCACGTTCACTAACGGAAACTGTACGAATTAAGGGAACAGCCACTGGGTTGACAGAAGAGGATCCTGGTGCAGAAATGGAAACCTCTTGACCACCTCTCCCTTCTGCTGCTGCCACTTCACCTCTTCCGCCTGCTGCTACTTCTGCTGTGCCTTCTTCATGAGCTCCTTCTTTTGCCGTTGTAGTTTGTTCACAGAGTCCTTTACCAACACCAGATGCGAGATGCCGTTCGGTAGCCCAGGCTTGGGTTGCCTTGGCACTGCGAAGAATAGACACTCCACAAGACAGCAGCAAAACAACAACGCCTAACAAGGCGGCAACAGCCACTGCTGTCACATCATTTGGGGACCGCCTGCGTCGTCCCAGAGGCCCTGCAGATGCCCACTGAAGTTGGCGGCTATTACTATAATTACTAAATGGCTGCCCGTGTTCATAGTCAGGGCCCTGAATGCTCCCCTTCACCGCCGCCCCTTCGCCGAGGTGTGCATACACCGCGTTTTGTGCCCCCTGATGAGTTCCACCGACGGCGGCAGCAGTTATGGAAGTGCCCAGACCCTCAACAAACGGCAGTGCCTGTGCTTGCTGCAGCAACAGCAGCAGCAGCACCAGCAGCACCAGAAGGACACCCCTGTTCATCCTGAGGCCCCATAGCTCCCCCGAACAACCGAATGAGGCCAACGCATTATACATCTGCTATGTATGGAGTAGGATGAGGGGGGCAAGGGGAAATTAGAGGTTTATAGAAAGGTGAGAAGGACACGAATACACACATACACGCAGCACCCCAATTGACGGCTTTTGCTGCGCTACTGGATTTGCTGTTTCTGGTACTGTGGAGGGGGTTTCTTGGTGTCGCTGCAGTTGCTGATGCGGCCTTTCCTGATACAGTTGCACCGGGGAGGAGCCCCCTAGACGAAAGCCACTATTGTCTGCTGGTGCCGCAGATTACAGCGGATAAAGGAGCAAAGTACTGGCAGAGAAGGGATAAATGGAAACAGAGAAGATTCCCTATGGATCGAAGACAAGAAGAAGAGGGAAAAGGGACAAGCCATTACAAGGACACTACAACGTAAACAGCGGCGCGGGTCAGCGGAACCGTCAAAAATAAGCCATATATGACTCTACGATGACAGAAACCTAGTTAGGAAAAGTATACAAGAGGAAGTGAAAGGAAGAGATAAGCAACGTAGGAGACTGCCTGCGGTGCAGCGAAAGCAATATTTGCTTTCTGCTTACACTAGCAACCGCAGCACCGAACATACAACAACGGCAGCAGACCACAGAGCAGCAATAAAACCAAAGCCGCCAAGTTAAGTAGGCAAAAGAAACAAAGAAGATGTTTTTAGGACAACAGCATGCATGTCTCTGGTGCATCGATCCAGGGACTCGCAAGCTCGGAAGTCAGGGTATATACTGGGAGGGGAGAAGAGCACTCCAAATGCTGTTAATTAAGCCCAAATAAACATGTGTGCGTTGGGAAATTATAAATAAAGAAAGAGAGATAGGAAGCACGCGAAGGGGGACCAATGGCCCAACTGACCCTCCTTGTAGTGCACGGCACTACAATGCACGATCACAGGAACACTCCGAAGTCCAAATAGTTCAGTATTAAAGCAAATTAAAAGACAATATTATTGCATATGAGGGCTTGTGGTACGGAACACGCATAGGGTACCCTCTGGTTGCGGGTGGGGCAGGGACGCAGATCGACCGCAAGACACCGGCAAACACTGAACCAGTTAGACATCTTTCCTAGACAGAGCTAAGTTCCAGATGAAGGGGGTTTTATGCTTTTTCGTATATTTTTCTGTGGTACACTACCCATAGGCAGGGATTTACCTGTCTTTGTCAGTAAGGAATCACACGTTGAAGTCGTGCAGCTGTGCTGGGCATAGCTCTAAATTCTCTGGTCCGCGCCGCAGGACATAGTCGGAGCAATGCACAACCCCTAGAAACCCAAGACTGACCGGCTTACATGCAGGCAAGCCGGATCCTTCGAAGTGACATGCTTGAACTTTGCGTGGAACTTGTCTTATTATCTGCAGGTCGCGTTGCCGTCTCAGTGTCCATTTCTCAAGAAGGAATAGACCAAGCCGCATTGCTTATAGTTCTTCTGAAGTTGGTATTTTATGTACTTGTGCTTGAGCACAAGTTGGATACTGCGCGTCAGGGGACCGTTTAGTTGCTTGCGGTCAGAAACTGCGCCAGCGGCAGGAGCAGCAACAGCGGAAGCTGCACCAGGAGCAGCTACAAGGTCTCATACTCTCAACAGTGCTGCCTGCCCATCGCCCGCAGCGGCTAGCTGTGAGGGAAGAAGCGGCAGAGGCCGCCAGGGGCAGCAGCAGCAGGCCCTCTTAGGCACAAGGTCTCCGGTAGATCTGGCCTTATACCGCTGCAGCCGTTTGCTGTTGCTACCGTTGTTCCCACTTATGGTATTCCACCTTTAGGTTTTTATTCTTTCACGTTAGCGGCCGTTGCTCCTTTCGTCTCGCCAGGGCGAAAACAAAACCTGGTGCGGCTGCCGCTGCAATCGCCTCGTCGGCGACTGCAGCGGCAGCCTCACCCGCTGTTTTCGCTGCCAGCGGTAAGACTGTGTAAAGAAGGCCTGAAACGTAATATTGAAGAATAACGAGAGCATTCAGGTCTGGGGGGAAAGGCTGCGCGGACCCTAGCGTGCACCAAAATAGGCAGATATTGAGTCCCCTATTTGTTACAGGGGCGGGAACAAATGCGCCCGAGTTCCCCTTTCAGTCCTCCTTTGCCATCGCGGGGATACCATGCGCGCGAGTACATCTTTTGCAGGCAGATGCAGAACCCTTAGACCGAAGTTTGAGCACGAGCTCCTGTTAGCGGACAGGAGGCCACCTACCGATGGTAAAGTCAGCTTCGAACGACGGCATCCCACAGTAGTGCATGTGGCGATGGGGCGAGGCTGTGAATGCGTATTGGCCTGTCTTGCAACGCAGTGCGGCTTGCGCTGCTGCGCAGCGCAAGCGGCACTGCTACGGCACGTTGCTACATGCTCATCTCAGGCCATATCACCTAGAGCCCGCCCCCTGACTTTGGGTCGGTGTGCCCAGGGGCCCTTGGGGGGTTCGGGAATTCGGGTGCTTTCTATATTCTGCAGTATTTGCACGACTGCACATCACGACGGACCGTCCTCACGTGTCAGCATTGCAAGCACAACCCAAGCTTCTTTGTTGCATGCATTATCGCTGAAGACAACTTCTGCGCATTTCTTCTTACCTGAAGACTGCCTCGTAGGGCCAAGTAGGCGCTCCTCCGCCGACCTCAGTCAGACCTACGACTCGCCGGGTTTAGCTGCTGTGCCGTCTGTAAATAGCGTCGCTGTAGCATTTACCCCTGTCTGCGTCGACTGCTCACGGAAAAAACAAATCTCGCGCGAAGTCTAAAAAACTCAACTGGAACTGCAAGGATACGGGTTGCTTGTGTTTTTCTTCTTTCCCGTTCCGTTGGGGTTCTGCCTTGGGCGCCTTGCACCGCTCAGCATACGAGGTCTGTGGGGCATTCGGCTCACCTTCTCCTGCTTCCAACAGGATCTTTCTTTGACTATATTTCCTTAAGTTGTATATGTTTATGTTGGCTTCACATCCAGCATTTATGCTGCTCTTTGCCTGTACGGGAAGGTCCCCAGATTTGGCCAAGCTGGTGGGCCCTTGGCTCCTTGTACCCGAGCCGTTCTTGCTGTTATTTTTTAGCCGTTTTTTAAGCTTGATTTGGATTCGGTGACTTTACTGCATATGCAGTTTTTGCTGCCAGTGCTGCGATTGTCGTCGGTTAGTTGCTGCAGTTGCCGTTGTAAGCAGGGCCAAGTCTGTCTCCCGTTGCATGCCGTGTAGTAGTCTCCTGGCTTGCCGCTCCTCATTTCTTCTGTTTCTTCCCCTAGCTTATTCCCAACTATGTTGCTGTCGTCCTAGCGCCTTCTGTGGCGTACTTTCTCTGATCCTTCACGGGCGCTGCTGTCTCCGCTGTGTCTCCACAGCAGCCGCTCCCGTCTCCAGCTTTTCCTGTCTTCCACCCATTGGGAGTCCTTTCACCTGCATCTTCTCTTTCTGAGTCTTCTTGCTGCCTCTTTGTTCGCTGTCTTTCGGGATTTCAACGGACAATAGTGATCTTCGGATGGGGGCCCTTGCCCACCAGCAGCAGTACTAGCAACGGCCGAATCAGCAGCGGCAGAAGTACCGAAAAAAACCACAACAGCAAGACCAGCAAATTTAGCAGCAGCAACAGCGAAAACTGCTGCAGAATCTGCTGCCAGTGGGCGTCCTTCTGCATCTTGTCCCCATTTGGATCATTATTCGCTCTCTCATCCCCCTCTCATCCCACAAATAGCAGATGTATAATGCGCTGGCCCCAGTCCGGCTGTTTGCAGCGGCTCCATGTGCCCGGATTGAGCATGCGGGCGTTGATATTGCTGCTCATGCTGCAGCAGCAGGGGCAGCAAGAGGTTCTGGCTGATGGTGTGGGGACCCCCATAGCTGTCCCCGTCGACAAGAGTCATCAGGGGACACAAAACGCGGTATATGTACGCACTAGTGGAGATGCGCTGGTAAACGGAGATAGCCGTAGGCATACAGATGAACGCAGTTTGCCGTTTCGCAGTTACAACAGTGAAAGTGAACTTCGATGGAGCACTGCGAGGTCCCGGGGAGGGCGCAGACGGCTTCTAGGGTATATGACTGCCGTGGCTGCTGCTGCTGCCGCCGCTTTGTTGGGCGTTGTTTTCTTGCTGCTGTCCTGCGGTGTTCTCATTTCCCGCAGTGCAAAGACCATCGAAGTGTGGGGCAGCTGGAGGCGCCTTTCATCAACTAGGAATGAAGAACAGTGTAAACATAATACAGCAGTGACAGAAGCGGAAGCGGGAGCAGATGGAGAGGGTGGGGGAGCAGCAGCAGCAGGGGAAGCAACAGCAGCAGAAGCAGCAGCAGAGGGGGATTTGGCTCCTAGCACTGGAGTAGGCCAAAATGTTTTTCCTCCTAAACCAGGCGCCTCTTTTCTCGATCCAATGGCGGCACCCTTCACTCCTAAAGGTTATGGTAATGAAGCTAAGGGCACTGGGAAAAGGGATAAAACGGCAGGAAAAGAGCGTGGGCCGTCCGCGGGCACTTTGCAGGTGGGTGCGCCCTCAGATAGATCTGAAACCGCGGCTGAAGGAACTGTAGCAGCTGAACAAGCAGCAGCAGGAGAACGAACAGCAGGACGAGCAGCAGAAGGGCCTTTGATGCCCACCAAGGAAGGACGCCAGTTAGTCTCCACTCCCGGAGCAGAATCCCTTCCTGTCGACCCAAGTGGCGTACCTTTCACTCCTACAGGATATGTTGGTGAAGGCGAAGGCGCTGGAACAAGGCTTGGACCGTCCGTAGCGCTTTCTGCGGGCGTGGCTGCGTCTCCGAAGAGTTCTGAGACAGCGGCTGAAGGAGCTACAGCAGGTGGAGAAGCAGCAGCAGGGGAAACGGTGGGAGGGGTTACGCGGCCGCCTTTACTCTGGCCGGCGGGGGTGGAGCAGACGATTGGGGTATCCCCCTTCATGGGGACTTTTCTTACTCGCCTTCGAGAACTGGCGGATTACTGCCGGGCGCATTTCATCTCCCTTCCTTTGCAGCATGCGCGGCTTGTAGCGGAACAGTTGGCTCGTTTTGCTTTGCTGGAGATAGCTGCAGTAACGCCTCTTTGCGCCGGGGACGAGGAGAGGCGGCGGCAGTCGGCCATTCAGGCGTTCCTCCGTTTGGGTAAGAGTTTGGGTTCCCGCTACGAGGGGCGTCCAGAGAGGCCTACTATCTTAGACAGTCTCATGCTCGCGCTGCACGTGCTGCAGTACAGGGATGTCATCCATGCCCCAGTTGCTTCAGTTCAACGCAGAGCTCATGCAAGGAAACAGGCTATTCCTCCAGCAGCCGCAGCGCTGCGGTATATGGCTTCTTCTATCAACACGCTGCTTCAGAGTCTCCAAGGCAGCCCAGCAACGGTTCCCTCCGCAGTTGCCGCAACAGAGGCCGCTGTTATGTCTGCCGTTACCAGCGAGAGGCAGCTGCAGGTTTTGGCGTGTCACACTGTTTTTGTTTTGCTGGGGCAGCTGCAGGATAGGTGCTTCCCTGGTGGCATTTTCAGGCCTGCCGATGTCGAACGTTCTTCGAGTAGATATCCAGTGAGTCATGGTTACCCGCAGGCCACCGACATCACACAAGCAGCACAGCGAGCAGCGGCTAAGGCAGCAGGAAGGACAGGTCAAACGACGGTTGTACAGCGTGAAAGCGCAACAGCAGGAGCTACCGCCCTTGATGAGGCACAGTCACAAAGAGCGGAACTTGCTGCTGCTGTTTCTGTTACGGCAAGGGATCAAATAACGTCTGGACAGCTGTCCAGCACGGGGGTTGAGCAGCAGCAACAACAGCCGCAGCAGAGGCAGCGTGAGCAGCTGCTGCAGCAAGCCGCTTCTGCAGTCCCTGCTGCAGTGCTGGCCCATCCGTTGCCGGGTGTTGCAGAGGTCGAACCCCCAAAAGAAGGTACATCAGCAACAACAGGAGGGTTGGAGGCACTATCAACACAAGAGCCAAAGGGGGCATCAACACAAGGTCCAGAGGCAGTAGCAGCAGAAGCCAAAGCGGAAGGGGTTAAAGTGCAAGATAGGGGGCGCTTACCTTTTGCCCAGCCTCTACCCCGCCTTTTTTTCTATATTCCCCGGCCTATATACCGTGGCTTATCGATTTCGCCGCATCACGGATCTATACCAGCAAGAATTCCCTTTGTTCCCGTGCCTATTCCCATGGGCCAGCAGCAACAGCCGGAGATTCAGAGGCATTTCTTGCGGGAGCAGTATTTGGAACCTTGGGGTTTGCCACTCCAGCAACAGCATTGGCATGGGCTAGCTTTGGCACATCTGCCTCAACAGCAGCATCAGATGGGGCCATGGGATCCCTCGCGGCAGCAGCAGACAGGGTCACATTGGGGACCTTTTCTGCACCCCCCACAGCAAGAAGGACCGTTGTGGGTCCCTCACCAGCAGGCCCGGCCCTTTCCTGCGCAACAGCAGCTAGCAACTCCGTGGGGGGCCCCTCGTGAGCAGCAGGGGCAAGATGGTCCTTGGGGGGCCCTTCCCCAACAGGTGCAGCGACCCGCACTGTGGGGGCCCGCTTTGCCGCAGCAGGAGGCCGGCGAGCCTAGGAGCCCCTCTCCGCTGCAAGAGGACGTGGAGCCTTGGATAAACCTTTCCAGTTTGCTGGACGAGTCCGAAGATGACCCTTTGCCGGTTTTACCGGAGGCGTCTGCAGCTAGGAAAGATGCCGCTTCTGTTTTGGCTCCGGAGAGCAGCACCGCTGAACTCGATTTGCTTGAACAAGGGGCAGGTAGAGACACTGACAGTAAAGGTGATGCAAGGAATAATGCCTTGTTTGAAGGTTCTGGTTTCGCCGGACCAACAGCAGCGCCAGCAGCAGGGATGGCAACAGATCACGTTGCATTTCTGCCGCAGCAGGAGCAAGGGCAACAACAGCTACAACTGCAGGCTTTTTATGATTTGTCTACCGGCGCGGGGTACACTGCGCCGCTGAGACCACAGGGGGAAACAGGAGAGCGCGAGGCGCACCTGCAGCCGCAGCAGCAGCAGCAACCACTGCAGGCTTTTTATGATTTGTATGGTGGCATAGGTTACACTGCGCCGCAA
Source organism: Eimeria brunetti (assembly GCA_000499725.1). Classification (NCBI taxonomy): domain Eukaryota; phylum Apicomplexa; class Conoidasida; order Eucoccidiorida; family Eimeriidae; genus Eimeria; species Eimeria brunetti. The sequence goes on from HG711478.1 coordinate 9,740, forward strand.
AGATCACAGGGGGAAACAGGAGAGCGCGGTGCGCACTTGCCGCAGCAGCAGGATCTGCACAACCCACACCCGCAGCTCGCTGCTACTATCTGGACTTTGCGGGACATTGCAGAAACCAGCAGACAAAGCATTATTCAAAGTTCCTTGAAAGAAAATTCACCTCCCGCACAACATCATGCCTCAGCTGGAGATGCACATCCAGCACCCGCACAAAACCCAGCACAAAACCCAGGGAACTTTGACAACCGCTACGCCGAGGCCCTGAAGAGAGGAACCAAGCAAAAACCGGAGATAACACCAAAGCCTAAATGACAGAATGGGTAGAGCACAACCGAATTGAAGACGAACAGGGATACGGAAAGGGAGATGAGATGAAGAACCAGAGTTGCAGCACTTTTACAGCCAAGAGCACGAAAACAATGTAATACTATAATAGTAGCGGAAGAAAAAAGGCAAAGCCCCAAGTCAGTATACTTTTCATAAGCCCCAAAGTAGCACAGGCTAGCGGAAACAGAGGCAAAGTCCGGGACCGCATGTGATAACGACAGCGGCAGTGTCAGGGACACACCAAGTGTGCAGCCAGCTGTCTCGTCCGGCTCCCCTTACCTGAGTTTTACTCGAGAGGAGGGGCTGCAGGTGTTGTTTTGATAGTGATGCGTGTCTTGTTTTTCTCCATTTGCTTCTCTCTTGCTTCCTTTGTCTTTATTTGTCTTTGCAATTTTCTCCACGCTCGTCCGCATTTGGGTTTTTCGCGATGGAGCAACAGCTGGAGGGAAGGAGACAGAATAGATAACAGCCACGATTGTGCTACCAGGGGTACACAACAGCAAAAACGAAAGTAATGTTTTCACTGACATCCCTTCACCTCTTTAGCAGCGTCACCCGCTGCTGCAGTAACTAAAATACGTGCACATTCAGCCGAAGGGAGTGGTACTGGACCGGCGGAAGCAGCCAAGGAGAGCTAGCAGTCGGTACAACAGTTACTTTACGCCGCCTCTTGTCGTGGGTTTCTTAAAGACGCTCCTCACACTCAGTTGCCAGTATCAGGTCCACAAAACTTGCATGAACGAGGTGTCAAAGTAGCTTGGGAAGTGAGTGTAGGAACAGCACTTTGTTGCACTTGTTCGGCTCTGATTCGAACCAGCTAGCAGCAAACAGCAGCTGGAGGGATGGTAGAGGCTGCTAGCTCCTCCAGTACCCAGAAGAGTCCGTGTGACTTCCAGTGGAGATTTAACTGTCGAGCTCAGACTTTCACTGGAGCAATTCAGCCGTGGTAATTCTCTGCATACTTCTTCTCTTTCGGGAGGAGACAGTTTCAGCAGAGAGAGGGCGATTTAAATGGACCCAGCTTTCCTCTCGTATTGTCCGCAACGAACCGACAGAATTATGACCAAAGGAACAAGAGCAGGCGCTCTTCTGAGCCGTCTCCTTACTTGGCCCACGGTACCCCTACTTCTTCCCTGTTGCGGCAGCCGCTAGCCGGTGGGCAGAGCTGTAGCGGTAGAAGGGACAATAAGCAGGCGCTTTTTCCGTTCCTGCTAATACCTATCTAGGTTAAGCAAGGCGTTCACCGGCTAACTAGCTATCTAGCCGGGGATTTCGATGGGTGCTATTTCACGCAGCGCCGAATCTGTTCCTCATCAATCACCGTCCGCTGCCGCCACCCGAATGGATTTTTCGGACAGATAGAGATGGAAAAAGCGCTAATACCTGTGCTGTTCTCCATGGTGCCCCACTAAAGCCCTTGTGTCACTTTTGCCCGTTCATACGCGGCGATAATATGAACTCGTTTTTATTGCTGGCGTCTGATAGCGCAGGAAAGAGAAAACTAAATTAAAACCGAAGGGCAACGTTACAGAGAATATGCAAGAGATCGCGTGCGCCGGCTTTCGCATTGCTGTTTACAAGATGCAATTGCCCTCCGGTTCCTACATTACTTTTTAAAGGATTGGTTTTTCTGATCCGTTGGGGTCGGCAGCTTCTCACGCTGATGAAGCGCTGAAATTCAAGGCAGTAACGACCGAAGTGCTACACGTCCTATCACGCTGAACGAGTCCCCAAGTGGACACGTCGGCACCGGCAAGGGACTTCGATTGCCGCCACTTCCTGCCAAATTTCCTCCTTGGTTTTGCTACGAAGTGGCGCTAAATAAGGACATTTAAGATTATTACTTATGAGAGTCCTTGAGTACGCGCAATCTGTAATGAAACCTGTGAGGGCCTGTTTTCCATGGGGTTCTTTGAGCCTGAATTGCGGTCCGGACTGGTCCAGGTGGCTACGACGGAGTAGAAACGGCAGCCTAATTTACCACACTTTCCTTCATTCTTGCTCTTCTTTCTCTCAAAAAATTAACAAAAATGCTTTAAAACCGGAAGTTACGGATTTAAGCATTTTCGTCCCCCCTCCCCATCTGCGTCCGCCGGGGATCCATCGGACCATGAGAAACTGCCTGTGCCGCAAGAGCCGCGAATCTGAATGTGAGTTTACAATCCTTTCCGCCTTGCACATTGCGCTCGAATAAAGAGTCCAGCTCAAGCTATATAGGGGTAGACAGAACGGTCCATGCGTCTCGCGACCGCCTCCCGGCCTCAACGAGCGGACGCCACCAGCAGCAGCAGGGGAAGAAAACCGGCCGTCTTTCATCATACAGCTAGGAGGCCGTTTCTTTCATTCATTACCTGAGGCTTCCCTTTTCCTCTAATTTTCCCGCAGAGCTCTAGGACACGAGAGGTTTCAAGACACCCCATTTGCTTGCTCCGCCCTTTGCGCGCATTTGCGTGCAAGCGTGCATGCACAAAAAAAAATGTAGCAGCATGCAGATTCCTGCTTTACTTTTTTCAACATGGTTTATAGAAGGCTTTCGTCAGACTCAGGGATCCTGGGCCGGCGGAGTTCTGAAAGAGGGTCAGACATCACACCCATTGGAGCTTCCTCTTCTTCAGAGCATATTTTCTGCTGCAGCACACCTGCAAGAACTGCCACTACAAGCACCTGTTGCTTCTCCAAGGCATGTTCTCGGTCCACCCATACTCCACTGACTGTATCTGGCAGCGCATCTCTCTCCGCTGTGTTCAATAGCCCTTGGCCCACCTGCAGCAGCAGCAGCTGCACCACACACAGCAGCAGTTCCAATAACTGCAGCGCCAACAGCAACATCAACAGCAGCAAGACCAACGGTACGAGCTCCAGCTGCAGCACGGAAAAGGAGGGTAGAGGAAGTGTGGCTGTGAAGAAGCTCGCTTTGTTTTGTTTAGGCGTCTCCTGCGGACTCCCTTGGAACTGCGTTGTTGTGGAGATGACAGAATTTCAGTTTTTCTACCTCCCAACGTTCCCCTGGATCTCTGTCGCCACCGCAGTGAGGCACCTATCTCCCTTCACCGCGCTGCTGCACCATTGATGTCCTAGTGTATCTAACTGTCTTCCGCTTGCATGACTGCAAGCTTGTCCGGCAGCAAGCCACGGGGTTTAGCTAGCTGGGCAGGTAGCGCAAGAGCTAGCAGTACGGCTACCTGTGCAACTGGCTAGCTGCTTAGGTGACTTCACCTAAGCAGCGAGATAGTTGCACAGGTAG
>HG711478.1:13388-54165 GCA_000499725.1 Eimeria brunetti
CGCATACCCGGGGGAGCTGGAGTGATGACGTTGCTTCTTTGTCTGTTTTTCACTGCACTTCATGATGCCTGTGCACCTATTCCCAACGACCTCAATATCCTGTCTTCGCCCTTCTTTTTTTCTGTATGCTTTCACCCTGTCTGCCTCTACGGCTTTTCACTTCTAGTTTTTGCCTTAAAGCGCGCTTGCGTGTACGGCCAAATCAAACAACACAAATCGGTTTCAATAGCAACACCCAACCAACGCGTGTCATTTTTTTGCTGTGCTTGCTGCGGTTATCGTTTTAGGTAAGGACCTGCAGTTTGGTGCTGGGCCATTTGCTTCTGTGTCTTCTGCCGCTCTACCACTCCGCTGTTTGGCTCTCTGTAGGTGGAAGTGTTCTATCTGCTCTCTGTTGCTTGCTGCTTTCTCTCGTTGCCCCTTCAGCAGTACGTACAACGGGCTTGGCGGACCTTGCTGAGCCCTTCGGCGCCCCCTCCTCCCCCTCTTCGGAGAGCTTAGCGTTTGCTCTTAGTTGCGTTTTGTTAGGAGTTTCGAGCTTTTGCTGCTGCGGCATGAGATCTGGGCTATACACACAGCAGGCGCTGACGCACAAGTCCTTCGTTTCGTCTTGGGTTCTGGGAATGGCCATGGGGGGGCCCCTCACTGCTCTTGTGGCTCTAGGGCTGCACTGGTGCATGCAGGCAGCCCCGCCGCAATGCAAGACGCAAATCCTGATGGGAGCGTCTTTCTTTTGGCTTCTGTTTTCAGCTGCACTTTTCGCATACGCCCTCGCCAGCGCCAAAGCGGATGAAGAGCAAACGCCCATACAGCAGCTGCAGCAGCAGCATCAACAGGGGCCAATGATCACAATGCCGCTTGGAGGCGTCCCTGCCCCAGGAGGAGGCGCAGCAGCTGCAGCAGCAGCACAACAGCGAGAATGGCGAGAACACCAGCTGCCAAAGGACGGACGGGCGTCGGGGGCAAATAACGGCAACGGCTCCTGGCTTGCGGAGGAGACAACAGCGTTGCTACAGGATTTCGAATGGCACAACCGAAGCAGCAGCAGCAGTAGCAGTAGCAGCAGCGTCAAGTGTCTTGAGTACGTTGCTGAAGGTTTGAATGTGCGATTGGGGCTGTTGCAGCAGTTTGAAGTGTACGCCCTCCTCTTTCGCCGTTACCGACGATGTCTTCTGTGCACTTTCTTTTTGTCGCTTTCAACGTTCATTCTATATCCCGTTAAACTGCAATGCATGCTGCCCTGCAGCACCGCAGACCCTGCACTGTTTCAGTTACTCCTAATAGTTATTTATCATCTGGGAGTAGTCGCAGGCCGCTGCTGCTACTGCTACTGCTGCTGCTGCTCTTCTTCTTCCAGCCAAAGGTTGATACCTGCTGTACTTTTGCTGCGCCTGGTGCTGTTGCCGCTGCTGTTTTGGCTCGAGGCAGCCCCAGCGAAGTTGCTGCCAGTGCTTCGAGCTGCAACAGGAGCAACTGCAGTCGCGGGAAAAGTGGGGTTAAGGGGAGCAGCAGTGGCAGCACCTGATGAATTGTCGCTCCAGGACGACAACCTGGCATCTGTTCCTGTACTTCCTGCCAGTGAGCAGAAGCAGCACGAGCAGCTGTTGCTGCTGCTGGTGGACGGATGTCGTTGCCTGTGGCTGTTCGTGTTTGCGGCTGTTCACGGCTGTTTGTCCCTAACAGGAACCATCTACATTACGCACACTCCGGAGGCATATGTACACAAAGCCGGAGCAACGCGTCTCTTATGTCTTTTCGAAAGCATCGGCTTGGCTCTGGGCACTGCACTTTCCGTAGCCTTTTCGCCTCCACTTCAGCTCCTTCGCGACTGGCAGCAAAGCGCTGCAACGACATTAAGCCATCTTGCGTGAAAGCGGCAGCAGCTATAGAAACACCTGGGGCCAACGCAAATGCACCAGCAGCTGCAACAGTGCATGCAGCAGCAATAACAGCAACAGCAGCGAGCAAATGTAGTAGCATCAATGTAGAAGCAGCTGTTCCCAGGTTAACGGCTGCAGCTACCTCTGCCTGGAAGCATTTGTTATTTTTGCACCGTGCTTTTTGGACGCGTTTACTACGGCGACATGCCGTTGTAATTCTATCTTCCCGTCCACTATATACTACTGCAAGACGCCGCAATTACTAAGGGTGTATTATAAAGACAGGGATGTTGTTTTAGTCTTTTGTCTGAGGGACAAAGGACATGTGTGAAAGTCTGGGGCAGAACCCAAGGTTTCTTTTGCACTTGTTTCGTGTATGTCTGCCTCTGCCTCTTTCACGTCCATATTCGTATTGCTTGTTTCCGTTTCTTTGCTTCTTTTAGTCCAATCATTTCTCCATAGCTGCGCTCCCTTCCATTTTGATTTTCCCGTGGCAGCCTCCTTCAAGCTCCGGGGTTCTTCTGTTTGTACGCCAGGTAGTCATTCTTTATAAACAAACAAACAAGTAAATGGATAACGAGCAAGTGGATAAATGAATATGCCAATGCACAGACAAGATTGCAGTCGAGGCAACCAGCATACAGAAGCATCAAACGAACAGAGCTCACAATGCACACAAAAGCAACAGTCGAACGGGGAGGATTGAGGTAGCGGACAGAAGGCAAGTATACCAAACAGAACGCTCCGTGTAAATCAACTGCAGCTGCAGCGCAGCCAGCAGCAGCAACCGCACCAAAGGTCCACGAGGAAGTAACAGTACACCAGGAGCAGTAACAACAGCAGCAGCAGCAGCAGAGTAAGATCGCATACCTTGAGGCAGGGGCTTTCCAGTATTTCTCTGGCACTAGGTCTCATTGCCGGGTCTTTGTTCAGCATTTTGTCGCAGATCGTCCGCAGTTCGACGGAGTAACGATCAGGGATTTTTGGGGCCTAAAAAGGAAAAGCGCCACAAGATATGCTAGTTTTGCGTCGCGTGAATTCTTGTTATCTGTAGTCGTCATCTGTCTACCGTATATTCCTTGCCCGACGCCGGAGTGCACTTGGGGCAGGCAAGCTTGTGAAAGGAACCAAACTAATTGGCATTGCCTTGCCATCAGCTTGATGTGCTTCACAGCGTGTTTGTCTCAAACCTCGATTTCTTGTTTGCTGGCCTCTACCTTCCTCTATCTTATCTCCTGTATCTTCCGTAGAGCCTCTGTCTTCTGCTACTGCCCACCATTGTTCGTGCTTCTGCGTGTGACTCTGCCTCTCCCCATATGTACATACTTGCATTCGCTATCAAATAGGGGAGCAGCCAGTTGAAACAAATACAGAATAGATACACGCATAAGGGCCGACCTTACCGGTGCATTGCAGATGTTCCTGTTAAGCTCAGGGAAACTCAGGCCCCTAAATGGCAATTCAAAAGTAGCGGCTTCTATCATTATACATCCCAATGCCCAAATGTCTGCTGCCGATGAATACGGCTTCCCCTGGAGGAATCATGTACAGACAGAAGCGTTAGTATCAGCGGCATCAGTGGAAACCGCAGCAGCAATAGCGGAACAGAAAGCAACAGCAGGAGCAGCAGAAAAAGCACGAGTGACATTAGTATCAGCAGCAACAGCCGCAAAAACAAGCAGCAGCAGCATTTGGTGCACCTTGCACAGCTCAGGGGCCATGAAGGCTGGAGTCCCGCATTGTGTCTTTGCCTGTTGCAGCGTGAACTCCAATATTTTCGACAACCCTAAGTCTCCAACTCTGATGTAGTTGCTCTCATCTAAAAACACATTCGCGGGCTTTAGATCTGCAAGGAGCAAAACACCCTTACTCAACAACGCATTCAGTTAACAAAATACGCCGGGGCAACAAGATAGATGCAAATAGAGGGGGAACAGGAACTTAAGCAGTTTCCCCACATCAGTATGACTTTTCTATTCTTCTATTTGCTTCGAGGGATGCAGATAAAGACAAACAACACCCGTGTAGGGAATACGGACACTGAAATACGCAAACAGACACCACCGGACAAGCCGGGATAGATCGAGTAGTACAGACAGTGAGCGACAGGCAAAGGGAGAGAGAAAAGACCCGGCAAGAACCGAAAATGACACGGAAGGAGACATACGAAATCAAGGCTCCAAACGAAGCCAACGCGAGACTATTACCTCTGTGCAGAATTTTGTGTTTGTGCATGTAGTCAAGGGCAATAGCCAGCTGCAGCAACCAGGTCCGAAGTGTCACTTCACTGAAGTATTTGCGCTGGCGCTTCCTCTCCCGGATCAGCTTAGCCATATCCCCCCCTACAAACACATACATGTTCCAGACTTCAATAAACAGATTTTAGATGTTTGGCACTACCTCCATCCTGACACCCAGATTCTCCACGGTAACCCCAAGGTAACCCCAATTTCCCATCCCCTGACACGTAGACAGTGAACCTTTCTTACCCTCGCAGAAGTCCATGACAATGCACAGGTGAGGGTATCCGTGGTAGGTGTCGTTGAAGGCATTTCTATAATGGACAATGAAAGGAGCATCCACCAGTTTAGACAAAACCTAAACGACGTAGCGAAAAACAGACAAGCCAACACTACGCAGAATAAACAGCCAAAGGAGCGGAGCTTTTCATACTTTACTAACCCTGAGCCTTATGAAGACTGGGCAGCTGTATTCCAGTTGGCGGATATTCCACATTTATCGAGTTTTTTCGCCAAGTGTTCATTCACGCTGAATTGTTTTTGACTATCTCTGGGCTTGCTTCCACCCAGTCTGTCTCAGCCGATCTGTACTTATTTCTATAGGTGGTAAAAATACATAGAAACAAATGTAAACACGCAAGGATGACAGGGCGAATGGAATCGCACAACAAGACGGCTCAAAGCTGTTGTCTAGCGAGGCCAATATGTACTTAGACGCAAGTCACGATACCTGTATTTCTCTTTTGGCCTCCTCGATGTCTTCTTTGTTCATTTGCCGGGTGTTGATAAGTTTCATGATCAGCCTGCCGCGATGCTCATACACATTTGAGGTGCATGCACACTCTCAGCTGCTTTAGAAAGGAACCGTCAGCCATAAAATAGTAAGCTCACTTTCTTCCTGTCTTGTCTCTCACCAAGACTGCCTTGCCGAAAGAACCACTGCCGACGACCGACACGATTTCGTATTCGCCGACCCGCTCCATGTTCGCAGGAACCTGAAGTCATTGAATACAATACGCATAGATGTGCACTAGCGGAAATAAATGCGAGGCTTTTGGCCCTAGACGCGTTTAGGAGTTCGCTGCTATACTATAGAAATCAATGGTACAACTCCGCAAATGCAAGTCTTTCAGGAGGGGGGAAGCATACGCTTCGCGAGCGCTGTCTGCCCATAGGCTTGCTTGTAGATGTTTGAGGCTATATTTTTATGGGTACTTGAGCGAATTAGTATGCGGATTGCGCTGAGAAGATCCGTTGGCAATCAAGCTGTGAAATCCGGTAGGTACCTCATCAGCAAGGGAAAAGCTAACAAGAGCGAATACCCACCCTGGAGGAATTGCCTGACAAAAGGGGATTAGACGAATATTATTTCAGTAAGTTTTCTTGTCAATTATCTCAAAGTTGGCTGTTCGAAGATTCCGTCACTTTCGTTGAGTGGACCTGTAGTAACCTGTGGGGTGGGGAAAGGAAACCCTTAAAGAAAGAGAATACGGGGAATGTTGAGTATAACAATTAAACCTGCTTGTATTTGTACTGCTGATTTATTTATCGCTTCAGCAAACCCTTAATCTGCAGAACACAGCACTGCCTGCCCGCGCAGATGAGCGCTGCCACACGCGCGGGCGGCAGGACCGACCATCCACCGTCAGCGCCTATCTCATAGATTCACGAACGCACGCCTCCAGCATAACCTTAGCAAATCATGCACTCAAACTCCCAAATTATTGTAAATTATATGCAGTCATCCTCTACTAGTAATTTGCGAGGATACTTTGAAGTTCCACTGCACATCAACCGCGTAGAGACACGGATAGTGAAGAGTGAGCGAGCAGCTGCCCGCCGGCACGGCTGCGCCCGGAGGACGTTCCCTTTCTGTGTCCTAAAACAACGCAGCTGCTTAAGTAAGCCGTTACTAAGTTCACTTCCTCAAATATAATGAACTAAAGCTTGGGCCCCTAGCCCATCCGTCTAGAGGGTCACCGGGCCGCTCCTATTGTTAACTGCCCATTACGCGGGAAAGCTCCGAAGTATTTGTTTGATATCTGAAGCGTATTTGCTACATTCCTGTTTACACTTGACATTAGGAAAAGAAGTTTTCGCCCGTTTGGGTAAAAAGGGATACTCCAGGGGACGCGCCCGGAGGTTTGGCACTCTCTGGCCGCAGAAACAATGGTCTTCCTCCTCTTATCTTCCTTGCGCCTGGTGATATATGGAATAAAAAATCCTTTTAAACAAGAAGCACCGCGTTGATGCATCCGTCTAACTCGGGGTTGTTGGTGACTTGTGCGTACTTCGCTGCACACCAGCAAAAAGGAAACCACGACTGATATACGGGTCATGAAGAGCATTAATTTCTACCACAAACTGCAAACTAACCAAGGAATATAGCAGGGCATAGGACATCAAGACTCACCCCAAACGACTTTGCCCGTCTGAGTCACCAATCCCAACTCGCTGACATTCACCTCAATGATGGTACCTGTACAGCCCGAACACTGAACGACCCATCAGTATGCATTCACACAAATGCAAAAAACCAAGGGGGCACAACAGACGATGGAGCGAATAAACTACGAGGGGATGAGAAGCAAACAAATGAACGCCCAACTAACAACTACCAAAGCAAAGTCGCGGTGTTCGTTCAGTGTGCCTTAACTATAAAACAAATGTGGAGCAGCTGGAGACAGAAGTAGCCTACATTGCGATTTGGGGACTTGGCAATCTAAATGTGGGGACTAACCTTTGGTGATAACTCCAAGGGAAGTGTATAGCTGCGACTGGGGGTTTTTCTTGACTTGTACGATATCTAATTGAAAAGTCGCCTTCAACTCCGGATGCGTCACATGCGCCTTTTTGAATCTTAAACCCGTTGGGCGAATATATCGTTCGAACTTTGGTGGTTTTCGCGTGAAGTCCTCCCCCACAAAACACACCTTGTTCACCACGCGCTTCCACATCTTCTCTGCAATATTAAGCGCATAAAACGACAAATTTTAACGGACTGTGTGACACAGACACTGTGACACACACACTCGAACACATTATGTTCATGACCCGCCTCCACAGGTGCAACAACCCTGCACTACTGAGTTCGTTAGGAAAAGTTTTTCTATTCATGTGTACATACATCATACTAGTGTCTACGTTCCATGCACATTTATGTCTATGCTCCCCGTTGCGTCTTCTTGAGCCTAAGAGTTAGTTTCGGGTATTCGCTTACTCTTCCTTTTCCCTGTTCTAAGAACTTTAAACATTTCTTCTTCCGTCATGGCCTTCACCTTGGGAATGGGCACTTGCCACTTCCCCGCTTTTTCTCTCCTCTTCTGTTTTATCATATTTGTCAGAAGTTTAGTGCGTGAAACACCTTCTCTGTCCAACAAGTAGGATGGAACTGCGCCTTCAGGCACGGTTTCCGGCTCCTTCTGTTTGCCTTCTTTCTCCTCATGTTGTTTTATGGTTTTCTTCATCTGTGCTTTCTCTACAAAACGCTTCCTATTGAATATCTTCGCCTTTATTCCCCGCAGTTTACGCGCGGTCTTTGAACGCTCGTGAGGCATACGCGCCGCTTTCTTCCGCCTGTTGATAACAATAACAAAAAAAGGGGGGAATATAAGCACCTCGGCATGCATTACTACGGCCTCAAATATATAAGACAAAACAAACGGCACATATGTTATGTGCAGTGTACACAGATGCATACAAGCCAATATACACACACAAAACCACCTGCTGCAATGGGAAAATATCAATGACAATGAGGGACGAGCCAATGATTTGCCTCCGAAGTGCATCCGCTTATTATTTAACTTATCGCCTTTGCTCATAAACATATTAATCATTATTGGTATTCGCTTCTTCGGGTTCATTTTCTCGGTGCCGCGGTACTAACCTGCGTTCGGCGGCGTCCAGGCGCTCGCCGAAGCGTTTGCGGTGTTGTTCCATATATTCATTCTGCGGCATTTTGTCGAGTTTTCCGGAACGTCACTCAGGGATGCTCTCTGGCAGTTCAAAATAGAGAAAAACAGCGGACGAAGTGCGTAGAACTTCGCGCCCGCAAATAGGAGACAGGATGGAGCCCCAAGTGAAGAGGCCAACAGGCCTTTGTCCTTTTAGCTTCCGAAATCACAGAGAGTAAGGCAAACAGTTTAAAACAATATGGCTATATCTGCCCCTTCCAGCACGCCAATGCTCTTCCTCCAGGCCGTCGAGTGGAGTGGCGAGGGAAACCCGGCCATAAACAGAGGGAAGGAAGCGCTACACCCACACTTCCTTACGTCCCCTTCAAGGAACAGTTAGTCGAAGAAAGTGTGGTAATAAATGCCCGAAAAAAAGGAAGAAGGAAGACCCAAAATTCAGCAGGAAGCTACGCGCATGCAGCGAAGTCCCAGCAGCCGGTTGCTGAATTGGATGGAGGGGAAAGTGATAATCTAGACCGCTTAGATTTGACCCATAAGCCATTTACGTAAACCGCTTTATTAAAAATGCGTTTCTTAAAGTTGTAACATGTGCAAGATAGCACGTGCATGTTCCCCAGGGTTGAGCGACTCGCTGTAGGGAGAGACCTCAACCCTAGCCTAGGACCATCAGGCTGCAACAGGAGATCTGATATCTTACAGTAAGACTTTAAAAAAACAGATAATGATATTCCCCGTTGTCTTCAGGCACGCTGAGCACGGGACCACGGCGTCTGGTGCTGACAGGGTGGGATGGATGTATGTAGCATGACCCGCGTTTGCATGCAAGCAGGCTACTGAGAGCCATGGGGCTATTTGGAAATTGCATACGGCGTTAGTGCGTGCAACAAAATGAGTGTTAGGCACGCTAGCGTCAGGGGTTGCCTTCCAGCAATTGTTGCAGCGACTCGTGTTGATAGTTACGACAGAACCATCCCTCTCCTTTCAGGAACCCTAGGCCCTTGTGTTGCTCTCCCCAAGATACCTGAAAAATTCCAGGGGCGGCTATCGACAGCGTTGTCTGAACCTTTGACTGCGGCTACGCTGCAACTCACGCCAGTCTTCGTTACAAACGGGCTATGCAGGACTATGAAAAGCTAAGCATGGAGGGCGATCTGTAGATCGCAACTATTCCATTATTGTTCCGACTACATAGGGACAAAAGCTCTAACGAACGTTCTAGGGAGATTAAATCTATTGGTTACGTCTGGTCGACCACTCGCATGACTAAACAGATGGAGATTAAATCTATTGGCTACGTTTGGCCGACCCCTCGCATTGACTAAACAGATCATAAGCGTATGGTGCTACTAAGGCTACGGTAGTCCTCGGCGGCAGCCCAAGACTGCCAATCGAGTCAAACCACTTAAAATATGAGTTCCCCCCAGCTCAGCTGACCCTCGCCTCACGTCCATTGGTCCTGAGCACAGCGGCACTGGGCCTGGGGCCGGCGGGGACAGGGTGCTCCTCCTGTGGGCTGCAGCTTTCACCAGCAACTCTGGCTGCACATCAACCCCAGGTGTATGCATACCCAAGCCCCCTTCCGGTGCATGCACAAACAACGTAAACAACTTCCAAACGCTTGTTCCCCGTCTAGCAACCAACTTCGGCACAAACGTACGCGTGCATGCATCTCCCAATTGGCCCTTCTAAAGGACGGCTGACCCTGATCAACACAGAATGCAGCCGATGCTGACGCTCCAGCTTTCGAGTTTGAATTGGCATATATGACAGAAACAATAACGCGGTACGCACAATTACGGTAACCAATTGCTTTCCCTGTCTACCCATCTGCTTCGCCCTGTGTGTGCTGTATGTTTACTTGTGGCAATCGCAGCCGCTTGAATTGGCGGAAGACGAAAGGCCACTATTTTGTTTCTTTACAAAAATTCAGAACAAATCGAAGGAAAGAACTGACAAATAAACTGTAACGACATTCCCCCTTTTCGGAAGCATTTCCCACAGGTTCATTGTTCTGTCCGTGGGCAACTGCAAACACATGCAGTTTATATGCAGTTTATATGGATCTTGTGACGGTCCTCAACATATATACACTTCACATGCATTTGCTGTATTCGAGCATGCATGCATGAAGCTGCATCAGCAGCCTCGCACCGCCGCCTGAGCAGAACCCGAAAGGGGTGCAAAAACCAAAACAACTTTCGGATTCCAAAACCTAAAATTAAACCACAAATTTGTGACTTAATCGTCAAGTGCGATATGCGTGAGGTTGACACAGAGCGGATTGGCGCATGCCATAGTAAAGGCCCTCTTGGGCTTCTCCTGCAGCTCGTTGAAACTTTCCTCGTCTGCAAGGAAAAACAAAAACACAACAGTTGCAATAATGCGCATCTATACCATTAATCCGCTGCGCGACTGGCGTGTGCACTCCACGCGTACTTGCTCTGCTCAGCTGTGCCGTGAACCACGTCGCACGTCTCAACTGTCAAGAATTGGCACCATGAACCAACTGAAGCTGGCAACTGAACCCCACCACGAAAAAAAAAAGCCGTAAGTAAATCATTCAGCGCACTGAGTGACAGTCTTCCCAAGAGCTAATGACCACAAAGCCAGCTAAAGCAGGGGAAACGAACGAAACTTCACGGGGGGAAGCAACGTGGTCTTCATAAAAAAGCGTGCATCAGCAAGTTGCTGCCGCGCGTACCTGCATAAAGGAACACGAGGGTGCGGTTCACGTAGGTCTGAGACTCTTGAGTTTCACCAGGTTTCACCATCCGGATGACTGGCAGTTGGTCGTCTTCCGACAAATCTCCGTACCAAACGACACACTGTTTGTCGTCCCCCAAAACGGGATCGTACCCTCTATGCACTCCTCGAGCGATTTTCTCTGCAGCGCACGCACAACATAAGACAGCAATGAAGAGGTGCTCTCTGCACGGCTTGTACGCCATTTGTGGTCTAATATAGACGCCAACGAGCAAACCATCGTATGTAGAGAGAAAAAAGGGTATGCAGTTGCAAAACAGGAATAAACGCATGCACCGCACCAAGGCGAAAAAGAGCCGCAAAAATGGTCCTGGAAAATAGACAAAAAAAGCCAACTCACTCGGTCGCGAGGCCCCACAGAAAGAAGAATGAAGAAAGGAAAAAGACATGAAGCTGAATATACATGAAAAATAAACAACACGATACAAAACAGTGCGTCTCTGCACCGTAAGTACACGAAAACTGCACGACCAAGCCGGAACACAGCTGCCTGTATGTTTGACAGCCAGTCTCATAATATAAGAAACACGTATCTGTCCCTGTTCTCAATTCACACGCAAGTGTATTTCTTTTTTCCCTCCAATCCTGTGCATCCGTGCAAATCAAACTTTCTTCGAGTAGGTGCGACTCCCGTAGCTCTTACGTAATATTTCCATTCTGGCTTCACTTGTTTGCCAGAACTCCCTCGCCCTGGGATGTACGTAATGTTCCCAGGCTCTGCAAAGCGCCTCCATCTCCTCTGGGCTCCGCGGCTCAAACGTCTCCTGAGAGGCGTAGCGGTCCGTGTACGCGCTCTCTCCCTGCAGCGCATGTCGCATACCTACAACGCGGGAAGTCTAGAGAAAGGGTGAAGCGAACACTAGCGGGAAGGACATGCAAGAGGCACTGCAAATAGACAGAAGGCATATGAGGCAGCATGGAAAATCCATGCAGCACAGGGTATGATGCAAAATTATGGAACTGGGAAGCAGGCACACAGGACGCAGACAGCTGGCGTCCGCTGATGAACCTATGAACCAACTGATAGCTCCTGGATTCTCAGCATCCGCAGGAGATTTCACGAGAAGGCAGGAAACGAAATCAGGCATCCTTCAAGCCGGGGATTGCATGGAGAATGTGCTTCGCCACTCCCGTGCGAGGACAATCCAGAAGTAGCAGCAGCAACGCTGAAGGCGCTGTGCTTGTTTTTCGTGTTTGTTTACCTCTGAATTAGAATGAGAAGAACTTTCTTGGGCTTGTGAATTTGCCCTCTTCTTCTTTTTTCGTCGGTCTTCCTCGGTGCTTCCAAAGCCAAAGAGGGCCGCGAAGGGCGTGTTGCTGCAAGCCCTGCAGCTCCACATTTCTGCTGCTTGGGTTCTTTGGTTTGTTTTATTTCTCTGCTTCGCTTGTCTCGCAGTGCTGAGCCAAGCCGTCCTTCGCAGCTCACCCACGCAGCCCACGCAGAAAACTTCGGCAGGCGGAGAACACGACCCGCGAGCAGAAGGAAACGCCGACTGTCTCAACAACTGACCTCCTCAGCGCATTATAAACCTTTAAAATAAAGAAAATACCCAACCGAGCACGCACAATACATACGCTATCTAGACAGGCCAAAAGGCCCACCACATGCAGCAGCAGCAGTAGCAGCAGCGGCACATGCTGCTGTTGCTACTGCGGTAACTGTAGCACTGGCAGTTAAGGAAGTTCTCCATATTTGCATCTTATTTCAGCTCCTTTCAACCACGAGGTTTACAGTATATTTGTTTTGATATACAAGAAGTTAAGTCGTGTACTGAAAGACACGCTTGCATCCCCGCACATGCTCTCCCTGCTCGCCTGTGGTGGCAGTGGAGAGAGTAGGATCAGAGATTATGATGTACGGGAAATAAAAAAAACTCCGCCAAACTATGTTAATGCGGGTAAACGAATATTGCCCTCCATTATTACTGTCTTCCAGCTCCTGTCTACTGGGTTCGGCTCGTTGGCCCTTGGCATTCAACGGGGACGCTCTGTGCATACGACTGTTCTCGTTAGTGCATTTTACGCCACAGATATAGCTTATTTTAAATATGAATATAAAGGGATTGTTAAGTTAGGCTGCGTAGCCTGCCAGTAGGCGCTGATACACCTTCGTACTTCTGTCTGGTTTGGGTTCGACGCTCCAAATGGTTGAGTGTGAGCTTGCGCAACAGAAACGGTAGGTAGTCCGTGCATTTATTTCCCTGCTTACCCAATTTCAGTTGACAAACACTTGCTGCAATGCCTTAGATAGCCTGAGATACAGGCAGCTCAGAGGAGACGTCTGAAGTGCAACTGCCATGCTGTATAGGACTCCCCTGTAGTGCAGCAACGGAATCTAATGGCCAATAAATACCCCGAACACGAAATCAGTAGACCCTATTTGTTTAAAAATGAGTGTATTGAGAAAAAGAAAGGCAAACACAGCGGGCCCGTTGCAAATTCAAAAGACTGGACTTATGACGTATCAGTATGGACAGCAGTTTAGTCCCGCAGTTCCAGGATCAATCCCGAAGAGATTCGTTTGCATTTAACTCTGCCATTCTGCCTATCGTGCGTTGCACTAGAGCCGAAATTTCCCCCATTTTGATGCGTTTTTCCTCAGCTAGTCGCCCTTCTTCATCCTAAGGATGGACGGAACTCAAATCTGCCCGTTCTTCCAAAAGCTGGGGACCGAAGTAGAAAAAAGATTACCTTTACTGTTTGATTAAGCATAGCAGTATACTGGCACTGACACTCCGCGCGTACTTGCGCACACGCCGCTTCATACTTCGTTTGCAGGTCCTGCAAGAGGAGGAAGAAAACAGCTGATAGAGGGAATAAACATACATGTTATAATATATATGGATTGCACCTTGCGAATACGGAGGACTTCGGCCTGCGACTCGACTTGGTTCCTGTTATCGTGTTGCGGTTGAATGCTTCCAATGCTTGTGTCGAACTACAGAGCTCACTCAGTTCCATTATCCTGGTTTTGAGCGGATCTCCCCTTTAACTCCTCGATATTCTGCACAATTTGTAGACAAATTAATGGTAATTAATGTAGAAGCTTGACAGACGAAGAAAGAAAAACTTGCCCTTCGGATTGCGACGTGTTCTCCTTCTAGTTTCTTAAGTTCAAAGGCTCTCTGGGACGCTTCTCCTTGCATGTGCTTAATTAGTGCCTCATCCTCCTCTCTTTGGGATTCTCGTTCTTTAATCTGTATCTGCAGTTAATCGATAGATATAACGGCCAAATTATCGTGCTGAACTCTTGTGTCGCCCTCACCGCGTGAGCTGCCAGTGTGTGGCGGAGTTCACTGAGGTGCGCCTCAGCGATATCGGCCTAAAAGAAGACGGTTTAAGTGTATGAAAGGAAAGCGCAAAGAAACACACACGCATGCATCAAATGTAAATTGCAAAGTACACTTTTAAGCTGAAGATCGACTCGGCTTCGTGACGAAATGAGATTGTGCGTGACCTCCTTTTGCTCCGTCAAAACGGCCTCGAGATCATCAATTAAACCTTTTAGCTCCTCTCCCTGCAACATTTCGGTATGTTGCGCTTCCCAGACACATGAAACGACCGGTTATATGTATATAATATTCTGTGTCACTGTATTTCTATTTTGGGTGCGATACTCACCGCTGCCCTGGTCTCATCCGCCCTCTCTTCTGAATTCCGCAGCACTTCAAGCGCTTCCTCTAAAATTGACTTTTCGTTTTCACGCAGGGCGTCCATTTCAGTTTGTTCCATTCGGGCCATTTCCTTTGAAAGGAAAATGCAAGGGACGAGGTTGAGATTATTTTAACAGATACACTAGGTGTCGCATGTGGAAACTGTGCTCACTAGCATCCCGCATAGTCCAATTAGTTTCTTCTCCTCCCTTTGCAAACTTTCAGTCAAAGCCGCGGCCTTCTGTTGAGCGGCGCGAACCTCTATAACGCATTTTTCTCTTTTCTTCAATTCTGCAAGAACCTCTCGTTCATTTGCTAACATTTCCATGGCCTTTTGTTTATTCCGTCCCAAGTCAGCGTCCCTGCAGCGCCGTGCAACACGCAAAAACGCGGTGCGCACTATCCAAAAA
Source organism: Eimeria brunetti (assembly GCA_000499725.1). Classification (NCBI taxonomy): domain Eukaryota; phylum Apicomplexa; class Conoidasida; order Eucoccidiorida; family Eimeriidae; genus Eimeria; species Eimeria brunetti. The sequence continues at coordinate 28,252 of HG711478.1, forward strand.
AATCGCGCGCCACGGCGTGAGCAAGTAAAACTTACTGCCTCCGCAGCTCCTTCATCCTTTCCATTGTGGAATACATTTCTTCGGTTGCTTCTTGCATTTCCCCCTTCAAAAGGTTCAACTTTTGCTCTTGTTCCTGCCGTGCCAGTTTCTTGCCCTCTAGTAGGCTGGAACATCTCCCGTGTTCCTCCTCCACCTCGCTCTGTGCATCATTGTTACAACCAAATCAAAGACACAGAATTTAGCCATTAAAAATACACAGGGGAATTTCGCTCGCCTGTTGCTGCGCGGCGAGTTGCACGTCGGCCGTCACCGCACTGTGAACGCGTGCCACTTCTGCCTGCAGTTCACAAGTTGAAGTGAATGAAATGAAGATACAAAAGAGCATGTAAGCTGAGTATTACACTCGCTGCTGGAAATAAAGAGGCGAAATACCTCAAGGGCGACTTTCCGTGCGCACAGCTCTGTGTGTGCATCGCGCAGCTGTGTCATTGTCTGTGTCCAGTTCCTCTAGGTAAGAAACACGCAACAATTGATAAAATCAGTGAGAGTATTCACAGCTTTCATTTGTTCTTCTTCTTCCCGGCACCGATCGATCAATTCGAGATGCTGCGCATTATTTCTCTTGCTTCGTTCGTACTCCATTTTGACGCAGTCTAGTGGAAGGTTGGGCCATACAGACTGAAGAGACAGTTAGACGAAGTGTAGCAAAAACGTCTCACCGAAAGCCTCCTGACAACTTTCTAAGACCGGAAGGAGTTCCCCTTTCGCCCTCTCCAAAACCTCCAGCGTACTTTTAAGGGTTTGAAGCTCCGTCTTCAGACCCCTCGTCTGCTCCTCTCCATTCATTATGCTGCGCAGCAACGCCTCGACAGAGGTCCTGCGTGGCAGCGATATGAAAAGCGGTAATTAATTAAGCCGGGAAAAAGCAAACACACATCCTTTTGTGAGCTTCCTCCTGCACTTGGCAGAACGACAGGTGGCGCCTCCGCAGTCCTTCAAATGCTGAAACGTAAATAAGAATTGATCGACCAAACACGTTCCCAACTTCGTTCTTCCAGAATTGGTGGTGCGTGCTGATTTCACCTTCAGTGCTTTCGTCGATTAGCTGAAGAGATTTGTCCAGTTGTCGTGACAAAACAGAATTAGTTTCATGCAAGTGTGCCGTTGCGACTTCAATCTTCTCTATGCTGGAAGTTGCATGCAGAAAAGAACTCTCTGCTGATGCAACGCCTTCCTCAAGGTGCAAAGCTTCATTTTCAATCAAAGTCTCGAGCGCTTTGCCCTCTTCGCATTCCGACTGTGCTCTGCACACGGCAGCCGATGAATATACTCAACGGTAACCCGACGTAAATATACACAGACTGCATGCATGCCCTACTTCGCTGCATTGTGTGCATCCGTTTTCAGTGCTTTGCCAATGTCGTTGCGCAGCTTTCCACAAAGTTCTATTTCCTCAGAGAGGTCTAGCGCACCCCGCCTGCCTTCCATTGTTGCAGAAAAAATGAGCTAAGAATACACTTGCGTTCTGTAAACCCCTTTCTTTTTCTGATGCATAAAATTACTATTCGTTAACACTGAACACCAAACAATTCCGTCATAGCTTTCTTCTTCAACAACTACGCACAACCAAGCAACTGCAACGAATCTGTCAGAGCTGTCCATACACCCCGTAAGCTTGCAAGCCACATTTCAACAGCCTGTTTGCCATATGGTCGACTACGAATAGGACAATTCCTGAACGCATGCGCTTGCAATAACATTAAAGCCTACGCGGTGATGAGCCAACTAAAAAGGTCTGAAGCGCAGCAAGTCGCACATAAGTGTCTTTCGCGGATGGAGAGCTCATCGGAGGTCTTCTTTTGCGCGTTACTTCCTTCCCTTCAGCGGAAACAGGGGCAAAAACAACGCAGGTCAAGCGATCAAACGGCACACTTTTTTTCTAAACGAATAGGTTCCATGTAAACTGAGTAACTGCAGCTGCAGCAAGCGCAGCAGCCGCTGCAGCAACGCAGCGCCTCAGAGGCGTTTCGAATCGCTGCCTGCGGACAGCTTAAGAGGCCTATGGGAGCTTCTACCAGGAGACTCGCGGCGCGAAGGCCTCTTCGCTGACGGTCTGCCCCCCCCTCTTCCCTCGTCAATCTCCCCTCGATTTCGAGGGGATCCGAAAGATGAATTGCTCTCTGGGTACCGCCTCCTGTCTCTGAACGACCCAGAATGAGATTCGTACCTGTCCCGATGACTGAACCGCTCCCACTTGCTGTCTCGTGAGGAAGACGAATAGTGCGGGGGGCTGTCCCGGTAATCCGTGCGACGCGGACTCGAGGGATCGCGCCCCTCCTCCCGCACTCCCCGATGTCCATCTGGCAGCAGAACGAACAAACAAACAAGAATGCAAAGACGTAGTAAATGCGAAGCACAGGATGGCAGGCACACAGTATAACGCGCTCAACCACTATGGGGGCAAAAGGATCCGCAACCGCCTACAATCCGCTCATCTTCCGAAAGCCAACCCAATACAAGAACGATCATCCAACCAGGAATATGAAAGAAGCAAGCAGGCGGCTAGCCACCGATGACTCTCCAGGTATCCACACGGCTGTTGAAGCAGCAGTATTTATGCATATGTAGGAACGGCAAACAAGCAGGTTCATCATCTTGCATCGTACTTCGGTAGCTGTCGAGACCCCTGGTCCTGTGGCGAGCTTCCCTTGAGTCCTGCAGCGACTCCCGAGCACCCCTCTCCTCTTTAGCCGACCGCCTGTCAGCGGAGGCGCCCTCCCGCTGCTCGTGCCTGCGGCTGTTGAATCGCTCACGACTGCTCCCTGCAGCAGGATGATGCGCCTCCGGTACTGAACACCAACAGCGAACAAGCACAAAACAGAAACACTATTCTCCGTGCTGCATTAGTCCCCTACATTCTACGCCGTAAGTAGAGTGAGGGCACCGAGCTATGCGTACACTGCAGGAGAAAATGGGCCTGCTGCTTATAAGGTTTTCCTTTTTGCGCACCGTCTGTTTGTGGTGGCTGCACCACGTCTTCACTTCCCTTGGTGTCTACCTTTCTCGCAGCTGCGTCTACTTCTTTGCCCTCTTCTGGCTTGTCCTTCTCAACGGAGTCAACTTGCATCTCATCTTCTGTCTTGTCCGTTGCAACCTGATCTGCACCGCCCGAATTTACCCCCGCTGCTGTTGTTTCCGCTGCAGCTGCTGCTGGTGTAGCCTCCACTGCTTCAGCTGCCGGTGCATTTTCGGCACCAGAGGCAGCTGCGGGTGGCGCTGTTGCTGCTGCGGACTGGTCTTCCGCCTTCTCTGTCTTGGCGTCTGTCGTGCTCTCCTGTTTGGGCGGCGGGGGGGTCCTTGTCTCCGCCAGTTTCGTGTACTTTGGAGGTGCCCTTTTGTAGAGAGAAAGAATGCGAGTGCACACCTTGAGGACATCCTCCCATGTAACGTCAAAGAGTTCGTACCATCCCGTTTCCTTCGCCAAATGAATGTTCAGGTCACATGCAGCCAAAAATATACTCCCCACTGCCACTACTGCCGGCTGCACCTCGCAGCACAACGTCGTCCGCATGCTGCAGCAAAAAAAAGACTCAAGTACAACTAATACAATGACTGCAAACAACCACCGCTGCCGCTTCACCATACCCGCAGCAGCAGCAGCAGCAACTGACCTGTCGTTGAGGTAGCCCCATGCAATCTGCGAAAGCCTGTTTGTGGGGATATAGTCTCCTTTACACAGTGCGTGTATGTACTGCAGGATGTAGCGGTGGGGGTGCACAAGGGTTTGGGAGACCATAAATCCTAATTCCCTCAAGATGTATCGCTCGCAACGAAGTGTCTCCGCCCTTATTACTTCAAACTCCTGCAGAAACACAACCCGACCAAAAATAATCGTCGTGCATAATCGATCCCATGTGCACAAACTCAGCAGCAACAGCTTGAAAACCCAGCCAAAGGACCTGCAGCAGAGGCAACCGCGGAGGCCACACTCTTATCAGCAACAGCAGTGACGAGCAGAAGTATATATGACAATAGCATCAATAATAGCGCATGGTCAGTAGCTCAACCATTTGTTGCGGCAACGGCGGAAACGCGTTTGTCGCACCGGGGAGTCGTGATCGATGAGGAGCTGGTCGAGGTTGTCTTGAGTAATTTGGACATTCGCATCTTCTGCGTTTGCCAGCAATTGCACAATATCAATCAAACTTCTTACGCGTCGCGGATCCTCTTCCAGCTTGCAGGCCAGCAGCAGAGATGAAGTGGCCACCAGCTGTAGCAGCAACAGCAGCACAGAATGGAAGACAGCAAGGACCCGGAGATGCACGAAAAAACAATGTTAGACAGACCTTCAAGCGCCACAAAGAAACTTCCACAATATACAGCAACCCCTTTCACATGCAGTCGAGAGCCAAGGCACGGCAGCAGTGCCAGAAGGGGTGTACTGGCCCAAAAGTGCACGTTCTGCTCAGAAGATAAGCACTGAATTTGAAGCTGCTGCAGTTTCCAGAGGAAATCCACCCAATCCACTAGTATAGGGCCAGGAAGCAAAGCGGAATGCAACAAAGGAGCGAACATACAACGATAGACTTTCCCCAAGTTGACCAGCAGCCAGTGAATCTGAACCCTTAGCCTTCTTAACCCTTTCTAGTGAATGCGACGCCGAAGCAAATACGGGCAGCTCTAGCATCAGCAACAGCACTAGCACCACCACTTCAACAGCTTCACTGACCCTAACATCGAACTTTTTGAGGCTTTTTCTGTAGTAGAAGCGGTGGAGAATTGTTTGTGCACTGGCCACGGTAACCGCCTCCAGCCGCAGCAAAACCCCCGCCCTTTGGATGAGGTGGCAACCGTAAATCCGCTGAGATATTTCCAACTCCCGAGATAGGCCGTCGCGGATAGAAGGAGTCCGCTGCTGCAGCTTTCGTGGCACCAACACAATTTGCGTTGCCATTGTTGCAAAGGTCACTGAAGCACCATCAGCAGCGGCTGCAAATGTTGCCAGGGCGGCCTGCAGCGCCAGGAGCAGGTCCTTCAGCAACTGGCAAGCTGCAACTGCAACAGCAGCAGCAGCCGCTGCAGCAGCAGCAGCCGCGGCGGCTACGTCCGAAGGCAACCGCGACTCCCTTCAGGACCTAGCAGATGATAGATATGATAAATGAAGGAGGACTTGAAATAAAGAAACAATGGGGCAAATGCACACGATATGGCAATTGAAGAAAGCAGAGGAGGGAAGGCGCAGGCCGTAGGTATAGCAAGCAGATCCAAATTAACGGAGGGAAAAAAATGAGGGGAATATACTTTAGAGACTAAACCAAACGACAAAACCAAGAGAGTGAGCGCGAAAATGAGATACACAGCCTCTCGTCTACATTCAATGACGGCAAACAAGACAAGCCGAGGGCGTGGAGTTTTTGTACTCCCTGACTTCGTTTGCAGGCCTTTGAAATGTGAAATAGGGATAAATGTAAGCTAAGAAACACACGAATCGACCTTTATTGCTAATTGCCTCATCGCTCGCAAGCCACACAGGCATGAACTGCATGCATGCAGCTTCCCGTGCAAAGGGGCTTTCTTTGGCCCAAATCGACAAGAGAAGGAGGTAAAATACTAGTTGCCGTTGAATAGCAGGGCTTCTCGAATAGGGAGGCCTGAGCTGCTCAGGCAACTCTTGCTGCTGCTGCTGCTGCCACAGCCCCAGCGACTGCCACGGCGCTGCCGCCTCTCGCCCATGTATCTCACCAAGCATGAGCAGGATAAGTAAAAAACAGTATCAATCTTCAGCAAAACGATTTTTGAAAAATATACAGCAGAAAAAACACGATGGGGCCCCGGTCGAATAACGCCCGCACTCCCCGTCGACTCAGCTGCATAAGGGTGTTCGAAACAGCTGCATGCGTCCCCGTATATATGGGTGCGCTAGATAAGTGAGGCCCAGCGCATGCTTATTAATTCCCTACCCCTATTAGTTCGTACACTGTAAGGCGCTTGGCACAGTTGGTAGCACCACCTTCACCGTGGTGCCGTCTGCAGCTGAACTTGCGCGCAGGTTGGCCTTTGAGGGTGAAGTAGGCGTTTGATAATTGTCTACATGGGTAGCGCATGCAGCCCAGGGGGCTCGGTTTTGCCTGTATATTTTATTTGCATTGCAACCCGAGTTGCACCAGGGCACGTTGCGGCTCATGACTGGCCGCCTCACCTCCGCACCAGCCTCAGGATCTTCTGCAGCCGTGCCCAGGAGGCCTGGATATTGGAGGGTAAGTTTGACGTTATTTGGCAACTCCAAAGTACTTGATCGTATGGCGGCTGACGCCGGTGCACAGATAATACCGATGAACCTCGCCAATGAGGGAACTCGCTAATACAAGCTCACAGCGCCTACACTAACCCCCGCAGTAAGCCCTATGTCTACGATCCTTACACTAAAACGTGACTCTCAAGAGCTGCACTTAGCTATATGCAATGGAACCCTAAACGATAAGGAATAGAGCCGAATATCTAGACCTAGACTCATTCCCAAGGCGCTCGCCGGAACGGTGGTCGTTTTACTTTACCCCATACCGCTGCAAGGGGCTGCAGATCACGGATATATTCACAGTGATGCGGCAAGTCGGTCGTTGCCTGCCAGCCTCCACCCACGACGAGCAACAGTAAGTTCGGCTGCAGAGGCTGCAGGAGATAAAAAACCCGCCTAAGCGGTTTTGTAGCACATAAACTTGTAGATAAGCCAGCCAAAGCAACGCCACACAACACAAGCAAGCGTGATTGAGGCTCCGTTTATTAATACAGACGCAATAAGAAGTCGCACAGAACTGCATTTGGGTCCAGAATAGCGGGCTGAAGTAATGGGCATGCACGTTGAAGTGTAATCTCATAAAGGTATAGCTACGCCTCACTTCCAAACAGGAGTCACTCAACCTTAGGCTGTAAACATCTTTACCGTTAGAACGGGCAAACTGTGCACTTCAGAGCCATGCTTCAGCCTTGTTTACCTCACTGTTCTTCATCGAGGACTGCAATGGGCAGATATATCACCTGGATTGTATAGCGGACGTACGGCTAATTCAAAGAATAGCGGAAAGCGCTGCAATTAAAAATTGTGGGCTTCATATGCCCCAGTGTCCCTCGTTGCGATGGGAAAGCGGAGGTCGAACTTGCTTTTGCCGTCGCCACGTGAAAGTTGACGCACTTACTAAAAAGAGGCAGAATTCAATATTTATGCCTTGGTAGTTGAGAAACGCTTCGAAATAGTAAGAGCCCTCCAGAGTGGAAAGGATAGCCTCCGGTAAACATGCACTAGATGTCATTGCTAGGAGTCATTGACACACCTGGGCAACTTACAAGACAGCTGCACGCTATTGTGTCCACATGGCAAACACGCTGGGAACCGTTACGCAGTATGTCTAGAAGCTCATTATCTAGTAAGACTTCCGCATGGAATGGCGAGACCTCTTTGTCGACCCTTTCCAAAGTGTTTCAGTTTGCGACGTCCTGGTGAGAAGCTGCTGTCGGCCAAGCTGAACACTCTACAATAGTAGCAGATGCTGGCCAAATCTATAGTCTGCAAGTTTATGCAGTTAGGAACATAACCCAGTACGAAACGGTAAAGCGAAGGGCAGCATTTCTGGAATGAAGTGTCAAGATCCCTTTTCAAGTTGGCAAGCCGAATTCAACAACAGTCGCCATACGAGGTTCAGCAACCACTCCCTGTGAAGCCAACCCGTTCGGGAAATGCAGGGGATGGTTGAAGCCATGCGCTCTTTCCGCCTCACTAGCGTAACGCGTGCTAAGCAGCTGCTGCCACAAGGGGGTGGAACAGGCGCACGAACAGTGCTGGCTCTGAAGATATAACCATACAGTAAGCACCCGATGCCCGTAAAGCCTGCACGGAAATGCTCACCTAGATGAGTTGAAAATGGTCAGATGCGCTTTCTGCTGGAGGAAGAACGTGTGCATCAAGCGCTGAGCAGCCCTCCAGGAACCTGGATCAGCCAGTTTCTGTAAACTCCAACTACGAAAGTCCGCTGTTCACCAATAGCAGATAAATTTTGCATACGTGCTTCAAGAAACGAAGCAATGAATTTCAGGGCAGTGCGGTTCTTTAAAAATGGCTTAGTTGGGTGCATGGCTATCAGAGGGCTACGAGTGCAGTTGCCTCCACCGAAGAGTAGGTGGTGGATTAAGCTTGTTGACGGAATATTCTAAAGTGCCCTTTGGCGGGGGAGCTCGTGGACACACGCAAAACCAGTCTACATGGCTTCTCAACGCCAAAACGGCAAGCTACTCCACCACAGCCTGTGTCTATCCTGTGCGCCTGAGAACCGTTCGTGCCCAACAATCTATGACAAGGGCGCCAAAGTAGTGTAGTAGTATCCCTGTCTGCTTCAGAGGTCCCCGCTGTCCTCGGTTTCTCAACTTTCTACGGCTTTCCACATGCCTTTGCGTGTAATTGAAATTCTGCGCACACTCCGGCACTTTCTCTCCTTGCATCAGCTGATGTTGGAAAAACCACTGTAAGCAGCTTTTCGGCGCTTTGGAAACAGACCTGGTCCACACGATTTTCACAAACGGAGCAATTGGGAGAAGTTCCACTTTCACGCAGTGTGGCTTGATACAGGCGACCATGAGATGGAACTTGATGCAGGGTTCCTGCATCCTTCAAGGCCTGGCTACGAAGCTACAGATCCGTTGTCCTGCCCTGAGCCATGGCTAAGATTAGCTAGGGGGGTTCAAATGCCTCAAAATTGTGGCTAACCGCCGAACCATCCCAAACGCGTCGCACTTGCTGTTAGGAAGGGACCCAGCACATGTTCCTTTCACTTGGCACTTCAATCCCTCCATGGAGTGCTCCTTATCCATTCCCCGCTCTTCTCATTCCAACGCTCATTGCACGCATGGCGGTAAAAACGCGCAGCCGTAGCGAATGACTGCAGCCAGATGAAGGACTGGAGACGAGCCGCAGTATTCGCATAGATATTCGATGAACAAGCTAATATTTCGGGCATCGTAAGAAAGTAGCACACAGTCAGAGCAAAGCCGGCAATTCGGCTGGCCGACGATAGTGTGGTGAGAAAATTGTACGGGCCAAACTTACAGACTGACAGAGTAGCATGGAATTGTCATACTGCTGCGTTACCGGCCAGTCCCGTGCACTCCTGCCATACTGTTGTTTAGGGTATAGGGAAGAACATTACTTCTATAGGTGATGAAAAACAAACTGCAGCCTCCATCAGCCAGTCCTAAGAAATGCAATGCATGCTACATGCAGTACAAAGCTGATCACCCAAGTATAATTGTCAGCCTAGTGTAACTGTCCGTCTGGTACACGGTTGCAAGCATTTCCTGAGGGCCACAGGAGTGTTGTGGTTGCAGTCATCTTGACTACTTGCGTTTCAAGCCCTTAGATCAGGCGCACCTCCCAGATGATCACAGTTTCGCAGTGCCTTAGCCCCTAGTTGAGCTACGCTGCACACCTACATATTTATTGAAGGCAAGAGGAAAACACCCACAGTGCCACTTCTGGAAAATGTTTTTGTGTTACTATTGTTGTGGCTTCAAGTTCGTAGAGCCTTACCGTGTACCCTTAGCAGCTGAGGCACTAATTAACTGTAGTGAACCTGCCAAACCGCCACTCCTGTGGCCACGCTTCCCAAATTCTGAAGGCCATAGAAGCGCATTTGTGCTTGCCTCAAAACGCATCACAAAAGGCCATTGGGTAGAGTTTGGGGCCCCTACAAAAGCGCAGTGGAATGAAGAACTCGTTCCCTCGTTCGCTGCGCCAGTTGTGCTTGCTGCAGTTTCGCATGACTCCTGAATGGTTTTTCTATGGAACTACAAAACGCTAGCATAGGAGGTGGATCAGGGGATTCGTCTGCCAATGGTAGTTGTGGGAGGCTGTATAGGGTAAATGCATGCTAAAGCAGTCATCGTTGGCCAGCCATGTACTTGAATCTGGCCAACGTCACGCCAAGCGATCAGAAAACCGCTTTTCAACGCCAGATTTAATGTTAAATCCCAAAGTAACACACATTCTAAAAGGACGGGGGTGGCACGGAACGGCTTTTGAACCTGAACTACGCCTTTTACTGTTTGGCTCCAAGGGAAACTAAGTATGTACTGGTTCCTGCTGCTTTACATTCAATCTGGCGCTACACGCCGAATGTCGCCTACTGCTCTGCAGTATACCTGAGTGAGATCAGCACACCGATTTCAGCGTTTCCTGATGGCTACAGAAGTCCTCGTAGGTTTGAAGTCCTCTTGACTACTTGTTATCCACGCCTTTTGGTTCATGTGCACATTGCAGTGCGCGACATGCTCTGAGTGGCATAGCCGCTAGTTGAGCCTCCCAGGTCGGGCACAGCAATGTACGAACCAAATAAATAATGGCAAGGCTAGGTGGAGCGGAGGAATACCACCAACGCGTTGCCGGTCCCCCTTGTGTTGTTCCGACACACGCGAAGACATCCGTACGTATTCAACAGACGCTAGGTGCTCGAAGGCCTCTGCCATACTTGCCACTCATGTATCTTGGACATCAGGACTATTAATTGATGCGGTTTGGTTCGCCGGACGCAAAATTAGCGCTTTCGCTCCATCCAGATCAAAGCCCCTTGAAAAATTCATATGTATATTCATTGAACGCCAGCGGTGTAGAATCACAATACTCATTCAAGAAAGTGACTTTCTGCTATTATTGCTGTGGCTTCAAGTTCAAACAGCCTTACCTTGCACCCTTCATAACTAAGGCAATAATTACATCTAATGAACCTGCCAAACCGCGACTGCTGTGGCCTCGCTTCGCAAATTTTAAAAGCCGTAGAAGCGCATTGTGCATGCCTCAAAACGCATGACGAAAGGCCACTTGGTAGAGTTTGGGGCACCTATAAAAGTGCAATGGAGTGAATAAGCACTCGTTCCCACGATCCCTAAGCCAGTCTTACTTCCTGCAGCTTCGCAACACTGTTGGGTGCCCGTTCCGTGTAGCTGCAAAGAGCCCGCACAGCAGGTGGAGCAAGCGATGCTGCTTGTAAGTAATTATGCAGGGATTTTTGCACTAAAAAGCTGGCATTGGCTTGGCCAATACGTGCTAGAGCAGGCATACTTGGTCGGTAGGGCCTTCGGCTCTGGCTTGTGTCAAACCAGGCTGCTGGAGATGCGTGTGTTCGATACACCATTCAGTGCAGCATTCTGGAACAGCGCACTTTTTAAATAATGGAAGGAAGGGACACAAAACAGGTACAGAACCTGATTAACGCTCTTAACTGTTCAGCGCCAAATGAAGCTGAGTATATACTGCTTCTTGCTGCTTTAACCGTATATACTGCTTCTTGCTGCTTTAACCCTAACTGGTATGCAGTATAGCTTTCTGCGATTGGCGCACCGATTCAAGCGTTTCCTGATGGTCGGAGGAGCTTGCGCATGCTCGCTGCCACCCACACTACTTGTTAATGAAGCCTTCGGATCAAGTGCACCTCTCAGTTGTCAGTGCCATGGCTCCTCATAGAACCGGCCTGCTCGGGCACACTAATATGCACTCCGAACGAACAACAGGAAGAAACGGTGAGAGTTCCTAAAAAGGTAGATTACTAGCTAGCTGTTGTTTGACCTGCTGCTTGCCCAACACAGGCGGGCAATTCAGCAGTAATTCAGGAGTGACATTATCGTCTCAGACGCCTCTGAAAGGCCTGTCACTTGTGCACATTCGATCTGGGGAGCGCTCGGTGAAGCATGGGGGTCACCACATCCAACATTGACGCGCCAGTGTCATCCGCAGGGACAACCCTTCGAGAAAGCAAATACGTATTCATTGAAAGGGACCGGTGAAGGGTCACAATGCCAATTCAGAAAAGTGATATAGAGTTACTATTGCTGTGCATCCCAATTTGTATGGCATGCCGTTGTACCCTGCAAGCCTCAGACAATAAACATACGCAAGGGACGTGCCGACGTGTTGGTTTCACGCCTGCTCTCTATACACTGTGAGACGTAGACCCAGATTATGTGTGTCTCAAAATGAATGGGTAGACACTCGCACCTCACGTTTATCGTGTCAAACGCACTTCCTGCAGTTTGGAAACAATCTTGAATGCTTTCCCTATGCAATTACAAAATGCCAGCAAAGGGTATGGAGCAAGCCATGCAGATTGTAAACAGGTGTTATGGAAGGCTGCTTATGCTGGCGAGTCAGTGCTTACTTGGTTAATGCACATTAGAACAGACGTCCTTGATAGATGATGCACTTTTAACATGGCGAGCTTCAAGTCTGGTGGTTGGCCAACTTACTCTCAAAGAATCATTCAGTGCTACATTCCGACATCACGCACTGCCTATGGAAACGGGGACGGTTGCACGAAACAGTTTTGGATTTTGAAAACACCATTGACGGTACACCGCATCCTGCTCGGTGTTAAGAGGAGCTACTTCAGGAGATCCACGCAGATGGAACCTTCATCCTGCATACCCTTGGAGGATTCAACGAGTGCAGCTTGCTGCGATGCCGGAGGCCTATATACCGCTTGCCAGAGCCTCCCCAGCCGATGGGGGCGAGCGAGTGGTTCAGCGAGGGGGAAGATGCAACGGCTTTCTGGGAAGAAATGGAAAAGCTGTATGAGGAGGCGCCTGAAGCCCCGCCGGAGGGAGAGCCTGTGGATGGCATCCAAGCGGGGGGGCATGAAGAAATCAGTGCGACATTGTCCAGGCGAATGCAAGAAGAAAGCAGAGAGAAGGCTTTGCAAGATGTGTATATACTTCGTCCTGTGCCTGTTCCCTAAATCAAGCACTAAAAGGTGAAGATTCCCCACTAGGCAGTTTCCAGACAGGCTAAAAGATGCTGAGGGAGCATATGGGTGGGGCGTTCCACCCATAATCATTAGCATGGAGTATCTCAGCAGGGTTCACGTTCAGCCTATGCGTTTTGCCCAAAAACCTACACACGCTGTTTCCCGATTGTTCTGGAAAGCAAAGTTTGAGCCCTTCATAAGCCCTTGACAAATTACAACTTACCCACTGCACAAAAGGGTATAGGCAAACGTACCAATTTTATTTTCTGAAGATCTTTGTTGCCAGCATCTTGCAGAATGTGTAGCAAGCTCCTGTGCCCCGTCTAAAGCATGAAACATGTAAAGCTTTCATCAGAATCCCTCAAGCGCTCCGGCCACACTTTCGCAAGCAAGCGCGTATCTCGTACGACGTCTAGCAGAATGCCATATCCTTGACAGTACAGCAGATCCGTTGTCCCTTCTGATGCTTCAAGGGTTGACGAACGCAAGCGCCAGCATGTAAAGGGGAGCTCTTAAGAAAGTGAAGTAAATATTAAAGCCACCCTTCACCACTCAAGTTCCACCTCCACAAAGCAGAATGGGTTTCTGAAAGGTATTGGTGGTGCGAGGCACCTTGGATTGTATACCCTTCTCGGCGTGAAAAAGGTACACTCAGAGGAGCGCCCTTAAATGCTTGCGAAAAGCAAGATTAAGCTGACATAGCCTCCAGCCATTCAGTGCTTAGAGCCGGGCCATCTCTTTGCAACATCCATTTTGTCCAACTGTACTTCTGTGTTTCTCACGTACAGCGAAATCACCGGCAAATCGACCTTCTGCCAGATGCTTAACAGGACTCGGTTTAACATTATGGGGAGCTGTAGCGATAGAAGGCTCCAGCAATGTCGACGCTGCATGTCAAGCTTCATGGAAAAATGGTATCGCTGATACACTATTTACTGTAATGCATCCAATAACATTGTGCTGACCAGCTTTGCCAAGTACTGCGCCTCGCGGTAGGACTACTGTGAGTCGTATTGCAGGTCTAGCCGACGCAGACACTGAACCTCTTGCAGCTCAGAGTATAAGATACGCTCTGACGCTTGGCAGAAAAGTCATCGCCCTTCAGACAGCTGGCATTGCAATTTGCAAAACTTCAGCTTTCTAGTACCCAATGGTTGAATGGGGGCGAAGGCCTCTTTGCCTCAAAACTAAAGTATGCCAGGATAGAAGGGGTTCTAAGCACTTGGTCATGTTGACAGTCCTTTCCACACCTCTAGCTGTGCATAACTTGCGCGTAGCTTATCGGACACGCACACGCTGAGTTGTACAAGCTCCTGGTCTTGCGCCAAGTAGCAAGACTGGCTGGGCCGGCATAGAGGCAGAAGGGAGCAATCCATGAGTACGCGTTTTAGAGTCAACACCCTAGTACGGTCCTTTACGGATGGAGCCCCAAGCTTTGCTGAAAAGCTTTTTAAAGGTAGCCGACCCTGGCCTTAACGCTCAAAACCTAGAAGCCAGTGTCAGGTGGAGCGGATCCCACGTGGTTAACTAGGTCGGCAACTCAGATTCTCTCCAAGTGGTATTGGTATGTTCGACACCAGGATGTGGGGTGGGTTTGTATTCCTAAACGACTGATGTATCAGCCACGCGATACTGTGTACCACAAATCTACCAAAAGCAAAAAAGGCATAAATGTAAAGCTCGCTGCAGATCGGCATCATAGAGGCTCAGGGAAAAGGACACCTCAGCATTTAGAAAAAATAAACGTCCGGGTAGTTGAGTGTCCATTGCCTTGCCCCCGCTGCAATGGCGTGCTTTGAATTCGATTCAAGAAAGGTGTTCCCCTATACAAGGCATTTCGTTCTCTACAGCTTTCGCATTTGTTCCCCCCTGGCTTGAGATGAGATACGAGCTTCGCCGACCGAACGGGCCACCGGCCCACAGTGTGTTGTCTCTTCAACCAATTTCACGGAAGTGACAACCAGGTGCCGGCCCAGCATTTACAACCGTGACTATGCCGCTGGAGGCACTTCTTGTATGCGACGTAGGTGTGACGAACTCGCTGTAAGGGCCACGCTGCCGCAGTGCGCAGCGGGGAGTATATACTGTGCAGGTCCAGTATTTACCATGACACTAAGGCGCAACAGCGAGAACACCATGCACTAACCGCGCTAGGTACTGCCTCCCCATCTGGTGCTTAGCTAACCACACCGTTCTAGGGAAGCATAATCCTTGCTTGTGTAGTTGCTAGCTTCTTCACCGTGTCTCCGTTTAACCCGCAAGCGCACAATTTTCTGGTCTATTTCACAATTTCTATTCATTTTTGTGTGTCGTGGCACGACACACAACACTGAATAGAAATTATATAATGGCGAGCGCTTCCTCCATGTACCCACTGCCGTCTGTTTTCGACGTCAATTACGTCACAAAACGCCTGCAGAGGTGCAGCCCAAACACAGACAACTGTACCCTGCAGTTATCCGACTGCACGAGGAATTGATGCACCGACAGTGATTAAATACAGCCACTTTACTGGGGCAAAGGAACACCGCCCCTCTCGTTTCATCAATATGTAGTCTACGGATAGACGAAAATTTGCACCATTGCAGCATATTCTTGCCGTCACGGCCTATCGGCTCCAGCCGTCGGCGGCACATTGCAGGGTAACACCTGCACGTATGGACCCGTCAGTTGTGGCGTGAATGAGTATGCTTAGCGCTCGTGGAAGCAAGGCAATGAATAGCTTCAACTGCACATCTCAGCACACAGTCAGGACTGTGACATATAAAGTAAACGCAAGCTGACCGGATCCTGAAGGACTGCACGGACTACCCCGCTTTGAGACTTTGACGCACAAACTAGGGCACCGCAACCAACGTGCCTTGGTGAGCATTCCCTGAAGCCACGCGTGAATGAGTCGCACATTTGCGAGCCGTGATGGCTACGGGGATCTTGGACTGGCAAGACCATATCCATATGCAAGGCCAAGAATATAAATGATGGAGAATGTCTTCCCAACACCTCTTTAAGCTGTAAACGATGTTGAAAAAGAGCGGAAACTCCGCCAAGGAAAGCCTCGAATTCTTGTGCTTGACACTCCAACGGTGATAGGAAGCTATAAAAAGCCTAAAACCAACACGAACAAGTACTGAAGTCAGAATACGCTCATAGCTATTCCATTCTTAGCATTGACTGACTCGCTGTGGATGACCAAATGCCACAGCCGTTCATTGTCAGGCGTCGACGACCATAATAAAGGCTTGTAAAGGACGTTTTTATCTACGTTTGCGTCATTCCCTAGGCGAGACATGTTGAATCTAGAAAAAGCCGCGGAGCTAAGGGTGCTTACACTGTATGTGCGTGACGCATGTGCACCGCTTCCTCAATATCGCCGGAACCCAGCTTGCCTGTTGTCCAGGTGCTTGTTTCCCTCTGCCCACCGCGTCATCACTGACGTACTACGTAGTCAGAAATGAATGTTTAGAATGAGAAAATCGGCTGATTATCCTATTGATGCTGCATGCCCTCCGGTGTCAGCACGCGCATTCAAGCTTTGCTCCTGTGAAGAACAAATGGCAGAGGCACCGCCAAACCGAAGCGTGCCCCTCACTGGCAGATTACGAGTGAGGGGACGTCAAATATGACAAAGCCACTAAATAGGCCTACTTCCGCCACTCTGGCAAGTTGACAACAATCACAACGGCAATACAACCTTTGCATTTGCCAGGCACCCAAGTTATCTTGATCCAGTGAGGTACATCTTGGCAAGTGCTAGAGGTCATTTGCCCATCGAAGTCCCCGTATGCTGTTGCGAAGGGCAACGCACCTCCTGCACAACAGTAGCATGTGAAATTTGTAGGAGTCGCTACTGCCCTTTTATCACATTGTTATGCATGTTCCACAAAACGGTCCAATATAAATTCACCAGCAAGCCAGCAACCGCATATATCCTGTACAGCGGCTTGACGTGAAAATAAACTATTTCGTATCGATTATATCCACCTGAAGCAGTCAAAGAAGCGCATCTAGTTCCATAGTCCAGCAACAGGCATTCCTGAGCACAGCGGAATAGTTGCCTAGGAACTGCTTGGACCCCTCACGTCCGTTAGAGTCGACAGGCAGGAATGCTCCTGAACCTACCGCGGCCGGCAAACGTTTATACTCTAGGTCGTGGTGAAAGGGGAGCAAGTATGCACGCTGGTAGAACGTCAAAGAGTTAAGGTCAGTCACACTCCCTCTGGGATCACTGTTCCTCGGGTGGCTGAAGCACTGCACTGTTGCAGTTGCCCACTACTCTGTTTGTGTATGCCGGGCGACCAAAGGCGCTGCTGGATCATGCATGCAGAAGCTTAGCTGCAGGATTTAGGACTGTGTATCACGTGCAAACG
Organism: Eimeria brunetti; assembly: GCA_000499725.1. Lineage (NCBI taxonomy): Eukaryota > Apicomplexa > Conoidasida > Eucoccidiorida > Eimeriidae > Eimeria > Eimeria brunetti. Next base: position 45,398 of record HG711478.1, read on the forward strand.
AAATTTAGAGTCCTCTGGTGATAAATGTATCACACGGCGCCATCTGGGGTATTCGCAAAAACAGGAGGAATCCAGAACAGCACTGGAGGCTACATGGAAATGCATACAGCTTAGACCAGGTCAGTAATGACTAGAATAATGCCAGATCGCGAGAAATTCATCAAACGACTGGCAACGCCGGCAACAGCCTCTAAAGAATTGATTTGGTCAGGTTAGCTCGGCGGAAAATACCTACAACGATGACGAGGCTGGACGGCTGCTGCTTTCGGTATATCTACATCTACACGAAGAAGTTGAGGCAGCCCCCTCGGACTCCCCAAATCTCAGCTGACGTGAGTCGGTCGGTAGGTAGGAGCTTTCATATGCTGCATCACATGCCCTTAATGCTCCACGTCTCTGTTCGACCTTTACCAGATGGATGGAACCAGAGATGACCAACGAGTGCTTTATTCGCCTACGCTAGAGTTCCCCAACGCCTCAACCAGCCAATACCTCTAAGGTAAATGCAGCTCTCTACTTGAGCAGCATTGTAGTGGTAACCACACACAGACATCCAGTTGATGCCGATCTCGTAGCATGGAGCCAGCAACAAAAATGGCAATGTGTGGAACCACTTAACAGACTAATTCTACTGCACTTGCTAGCACTTGCTACCATCGCAAGCGACGCACCTTCACTTGCTATGATAGCAAGAGACGTACCCTCTTCCATCGGGTGCTCGCATTTAAAACCCATTGGCCAGCTTTAATTCCATTCCAAAGCCACCAATCTGCCGGCTGTCTTACGGGCAACGCTTCTACACTTGCACAGCACTTACCTCCTGGCACCACGAGGGCACAAACCTCGTGACTAGTGTTCACTTAGTGTCAACGTTGTTCCTGAATGAGCCCGACAGCCCTATCGCCAACAGGGGCAAGTGCCGCAGCTGCCTCCGATTCGCTGCTCTGATGGAGCGGCAAGGATGACTGGCTCTCACTCCGGCTATGGCTACATGGAAGCACGAATACAGCAGCTCCTGATGTTTTGGTGCATCCTCCAGCCAGTCAACGGATACCCTACCATCAACGTACACGACGGTCACATGCTTCGCTCTTAGCAAGGGATGTGCACCGCACCATGCAAGTTCAGCTTGCTCTACTATGCCCAACATGAGCGCCTTCATAAGGCCCTGTTGCCCATGTGTTAATTGTGTCCCTTAGTTGTGAAAATACAGTATCTGAATGCCAAAAGCAATTTTCTATCTTCAGAGGGTGGTCATCATTCCCCGGAGGGAACTTTAAGGTAGAAAGATAGAAACAAAAGCAAATTGTCCGATAGATTCCGGTAGCAGGTGTAAATTTCTGTGGAAGGCTGTCACGGCACCGAGAGGTGGACGCGAGTCAGCCTTCGTTATTTTTCAGCAGTCTACAGAGATCCAAACATCCGGGGAAATTGCTTCTGCACAAATTTACTACGTACGCAGTTCACCAGGGAACAAAGGTTGAGCATGACTATGGTAAATAGGTGTACTAGGAGGGATCCAGTTGAACTGCTCCACTCAGTAACAGGGCACGGCCTATTCCGGGCCACAGGCAGTTCTGTTGCTGCCTCTACAAAGCATTTTGTTTGCAGTGAAATCAGGATGCCTTTATATCAATCCTATGTGGGCGAAAAACAACAGCGGCACACCACGCTCAACGCCTTAGCCCGGATTGTCAAGAGAATCAACTCCTTAGCACATTCACAATTTCTCAAGTCCCAGCCATTTTAGTATGGCCGCCCCCCAGCATTTTCATGCTGTTTCATAGCACTGAGGGCCATAGAGGGTCGCGTTGTGACGAGCATGACCAGCCTACCATTAAAATGCGTCTCGCAGGAGCACCGTGCTCAGCAGGATGATTAAACGGTTCTTCATATTTCTGTGATAACACATAAACATGATCTACGCCACTGCCGACACCTCCCAGATGCTTACCTCCTGGTTGCGCACATGCTGGGAGCGTCGGCTATCCTGTGTACTGTGCACTGCTCGCACACAGGATCACACAATCATATAAATCTCTGTTCTCCCCCTCCTGCTACTCCGACAGAAAGGGAAAGCCGAACGTATCTGGGAAGGAGCCACATATCACTTTATTAACACAGTGACTCTACGCTGTTACTATTATCCAGCTGCGCAAATCCCCTGCGAGTATTGGCGCCCGAGCTGAGTATATGCTCCCCCACCATATCACAACTTTTGGCCTGGTGTGTAGCACAGGAAGGGAGACAAACAATTAGTACACATAGACAACGGGCCAAAGTCAAGTCCTTGAGTGTCAGGTGACCTGGAGACGGAAATCCTATTCGTGGACTGGCCAGGCATCCTGGGAGGGGCTACTTAGTACTTCTTAGTGCAGCTATGCTTCCAAAATTGTGCTAGTGTCGGTACGAAAATGGCATATATGTTCACACAAACAATATCTACACTATTGCTAGACTACATTCAACGGCTGACTGCAATGGAACGACGGAAGGGCAACAATATTTGTGTGAATCTGGCTCTGCAGAAGCCAATAACATAGCCAACACTGATAATGTACACGTGAAGCCGTCAGAGCACACTATTTGGTCACGGTTTGGCCTATTTCTAACCCTCTTCTGCTCAGCGATAATCTGCGTGCTGCTGATACCCATGGCGTGTACTGGCGCACGTCCTGGAGCAGCACAAACCTTCACAACCGTGTTGAACGCCTGATACATATAGCTGTTACTATTGATAATCAGAAAACGGTGGTAAGACAGCTGCGAAGCGTCTACGCTAGTTTGCTTTTACGAAAACTAGACCAGCCAAAAGGGCCACAAGATGTTTGGATAGAGTAAGTGCTACTGCCTCTCGAAATACAGCAAAGTAGGCGTTAAGGCTACCCAATCCGCGTAAAGTAGACTCCAGGAGCGCCTAATGTTCTGCGGCATGGTTTGCACTAATGTACAGCACTGAAAAGACTTCTGAAAACAGTAAAAACAACGAGCCCCGTCGAGAAGTGATGACGATCTACCCTGCTGCTGTCCCAAGTCCCTGAGATGGGGTGTCATTTGGAATTTTCTGCCAAACCAAATGGAGAGCTTTGCCAATCAGTTAGTTGAACATCAGTGAGTAGGAGCACACGTGAGCGACTTGTCAGCACATGCAAGGCCTGCCAGTGTTAAGTATAAATACTAGCAAGAACGGAGGAGATGCCACATCTCAAGGATGAACGCAGTGCAAGCAACAAGGTGCAGACATATTGCAACGGCGTTGATTTACAGAAGCGGCACAGAATTACTAACGATAGTGCATCTGTTAATATCCAACACCAATGGGCAGCCTCATCTTGCCTGTACTCAGTATTCTACTGCGTGATCCTTCCAGTTTCGAGTCCAACATGAGAGACGGGTATGATTGATTTAAAGTGTTTACGCACTGTCTGTGCGTTTTTGTAAGTAATACAGTGTCCGGTATAGTGCGCACATTTTGTTTTGCCATCAGTGACCACTAACCACTACACCTTACAGCCATGACCTGCTGGGAGACCTGCCATATTCGGGTGCTATGTGCTTGTGCGCAGGTGGCGCGTAAGCCTAAGTGCACTGATTGGCGTTCTGCTATGCCATAATGGTGAAGACTATGGGCAAATGGCTCAAATTCAATGCATTCGAGTGTCTTGGCTAACTATAGGGTGCGTCGTGAAGTGGTGGAGCTACACATACACAGCGTAAACGGCAGTGCAGGAGCTACCGCCCTGATGATCCAGAAGACAGAACCTTTATAAATTTGGCATAGACCTGTGAAGAATGCAAGAACAGGAGGACAAGGCCACTGGCATTCCGACTGGTGAAGTGCTTCGTAGGAACAAAAAAGCTCGAGTCAAATTCAGAAGTACAACACAAACGCACGTGCTTGGACATCTGCGCAGCCAACGTGCATTGGGAGACAAGTCAGTTTCAAAGCCTTGGTCCCTTGACCTAGCTGCTTTTGCATAATTAAAATTACAGAAAGAGTACAGAAATAATGAAGTGCCAGCGACAGCCACAACGGATAAATCCGCATTGCCGTCAAGTAGCAGGATTCCGCTGACCGCAGGCAAGAAGGAAAGAGTGGCAGAATATGCGTGGCTCAAGCACACGCAGAGGCACACAACAAGGCGGAACACCCTGGGCGGCGAGTCCAGCGCATTGCATGAGTGCGCATGAAATTCGACTGTTTCGGAGCCCAGGAGCACCTACACGCCACCGCAAACCTTGCATGCAGATCGTCAATGGAACGATACTTAGAGATCCAGTTTGAATCGGGATGCCTTAAGTTCAACGCTTGCAGATACTGTGTTAGACGTCAGAGTCCATATTTCACGTAACGCCGCCAGTGTGTGATTTTTGGAGTCGCGCAGGTTCCCTTAAACCAACTTTATCGGCAAAAAATGTTACATAGGTTAGATATTATTGTGCCTGTATGTTTTCGCTCTTGCGAAGGAAATATTCTGGAAGGGACCGAGAATATTCATCCACAAGGAAGCAATTTCTCTAGTATTTTGATTGTCCCCGGTTAGAGGTGCACTGCCCACTGTCCCGTTGCTGGAGCTGGAATTATATGCCACGTTCAAGTCCTCTCGCTTCTTAACAGCTATCAAGCCTGCCCAGAATCTCAGTTTAGCCGCACACCCGCCTGAATCCTAAGGCGACCTGTGGACCGCTGTAACGTCGTTGCCTGAAGCGATAATAACGACCGACACTCAATTGACGCAGCGGTACATCTCTTATCTCCATCATGAGGACAGGACCCACTTCCCTCCCCCGAAAAAATAACAAGATGCAAAGTGATGGTATCGTTCTAATGATTCTTGAAGCTGCGGTACGTTACGTGCCATCATGATGCGCGCTCCCAAAGGCTGGGAGACAAGAATAGGCGAGCAGGGTGCAGCCCAATTCGTCTTGGGTCTCTTTGAGAATTGAAGACATACGCTGCGTTACGCCACGGCGATTAGATTATGCCGCTACTAGTTTCTACTGGCAAAATGTGAGTCACGAACTCTCCACGGAAGGGGCGAATTCCAGGCCGTGCGGCGAGGCTGCAATGCCAGCGTGGAATGGGTGGTTTTTCTGCACGCTAAAATAGGCTCATGCATCTCTACATAGGAATCTGCTGGGAGAGAGATCATCGCATTCACGCACAACCTAAATCAGGGAGACATGGGCTTGCCATAGAATGCGATACCAGCTCCCAGCAGTTTTGCTATGGGCAGGTCTTCCGCCGCCTCGTAGATACGATTACACATATACGCGTTAGATTAACATATTGGAATCAGTTGACGAATTGCTGGGGTTAGATGGCATAAGAAATCGTGATTCGCTCAGCCAATCTTGCAGTTCAACTTCGACTTCAATCAGGCTAAGGATTTCTTGCAATCTACCCGATAAAGGATGACTGACAAACAGTACGAAATCCGAGGCGCTTGCGGGAATAGCAAGGCGTATAACTTCTTAATCCATTCTATGCCAGCAAGGAGGGAACAGTATATGAATACATTATCTTATGGCTTCCTCTCTTGCTATTTCCAAGCGTTCCTTACACAGGTTAAATACATTTATGAAATGCCGAATGCCCCAATTGTGAAACGAAGCCTATGCGTGTGGCATCCCATTGGGAAGCAGTTTGTGGAAGGCGTTGTCGTTGCGGGTTTTCCTCTCACAGGCTGCCAGCGCAGGGGCGATCGAAAATATATGAGCCGGAGAGTTTGTCGCTGGCACACAGTTGTTGATTATCGGCGGCCCTGGACAAACCAGAACGTCGAGGCAGCGTCATGCGCTCGCTGGCAACAAATCGCACTAGCCGTCAGCAGAAGACGTCCCACGGCCCTTATAATTCCCACTCGAATAAAAGACAGTCCAACAGATATCGCCTGATGCCGGCTTTGAGGCATACGAATGGGGGTTGGCCGGATCCTCGACGAATCGCTGAAGCGCAAAAAAAAAATTGCCTGCGTGGTATTGTGGCGAGCAACATCATTCGCAAGACTGGCAGGCCACATCTGCGCCCTTTTTTGCAACGAAAGTAGTCGCTTACAGCCACCAACAGCCGCCAGAGCAAATGACAGCAAACTGCTTCACCGGCGGTAATAAGCAACTCTTGCTGCCCAGCAGCCCCTTTTAAAGCCCCTCTCTGGTCTGGCATTACACGCACACCGCTGCCTCCCCGACACTGAAGTGCGGCTATTGTGTTGTGTGCAATTGGTGAGCTCGCAAGCGCTTGTACCCACCCCCTGCGGCAGCTCACCACCTCCACATGAGCCTACCGACGTTTGTACTGCCTTCGGCTCATTCCCCCGAGCGCTGCGCTGGCGCTTCTCTGCACACTGTCCGTCGCTTCGCATTCTTCCTAATATGTGGATTTCTATTCCATACAACGTACTTTCTGCATCGTCAAAAAAGCTTCCGATTGCCTCCTGTCACCATTCTTTTGCAGTTAATGGAGACCGCAAGCATATGCTGCAGCATGCGCTCGCGGGCACCGCATCTCGATGGAAGTCAGCAGAATCGCTCCCGCAGCTACCATAACTTCTACTAAAATCCGGGGCAATCCTACAACAAGCACTTAGTGCAGGCTTTGAAGCACACGAATTGAAATTGACCGGGGCCTCGACAAAACGCCAACTTGAAACTGTGGGTATTTATCAATACTCACAATTTCAAGCATAAAAACTACGGTTCCTTGCCTTTTGCAGGAGTAGCTGTCTATAGCAACAAACATCCAGCACACCTACCGGCAGCTGCTTTGTGCACAGATACAAACAAACGCCTGTTCGTGACGAGCTCTCCCTGTTAAAGATTCTTCCCAGAACGATGCTGTGCGGTCTCTGGCCTCCCCACAAATCAAGCTTACAATTGCCATTGTGTTCTGTACAATCGGTGCATTCACTAACCACTTATCCGCCCCCTGATCGACCTCCACAAGACCTAGACGACAGGCGCGTTGCCTTGCGGTCTCCCCGGAGCAGTTTGTAGGAGCTCCCTGCAGGCATTCTGCAAGCCATGCATCTCTTCGTGTTCGTCCAAACCGTGCATTCCTACCCCACATCACATATGTTTTCTTCAGCGCCAAAAACACTTGTGCCCAGCCTGCCGTGGTCACGTTAGTGCACTCAATGCACCGCGCTGGTCAAGGCTACAGCGCGCTCTCGGGGGGAACGCGCACCGGTGGGCGTCAGCAGAGCAAGTCGCTTGGCAGCAACCACTTGTATTGAGTTGGAAAGCAACCCAATAGCTGGTGCCTCACCAGTGGCCCTAAGAAAATAGGTTTAAAGGGATTGGTTATGCGGCAAGGCGCTCAACAACAAACACGACACGCAAGATACCGTAGTTAGCTCCCTAGCATTCATCTTCCTCTGGATACAGGCCAACGCACTCCTTTATCTAGACCCCTGTTGAGTACAGCCGCATACGTCCGCCATAGCCGTCGGGAGCCGCTTGAGGCAGGGAAAACAAATCACCCACTCTTGTTGACCACCATTATTTGTTGGCGATCTTTCCGTAATGCCACTGCCTTCACATCGCCCTCGTTACAAATTTTCATTGTTCCCCGTGCACTCGCTGCATCCGCAGTGGCTTTTACTCACCTTCTGTTGTTGATAACAATGTGCACAGTATGTGCACAGTTTAAGTTGGCAAGCAAATGTGGCGCTTTGCTTTCTTCCCACGAGCAGTCCCCATCTGGTCCTCACAAACCCTCTCCACACCTCCCGTCTCTTCGCATTCTTCCCAACTGTGCATTCCCATCAACAAAACATATTTGCTGAACCGGTAGCAACTGCATGCCTAACACCAGAATCCGCGGGCGGACAATACATTCAGCCGGCCGATACCACAGCATGCGCTCGCGGGCAAATCATCCTTGCTGGCTGTCAGCACAACAGGCCCAACTGCAATCATCACTTTTACTGAAATCAACAGCAGAACAATGGCGACAGCGTACCTCGGGATTTTAGGCACTCAAATAGAAGCTGACCGGGGCCTCCGCAAAATGCCAAACCACCAATATGACGTGAGTGGTCGTGTAGTCAGATAATCAGCATTCACACTGATAGACGCAAAACGCCAACGGTGTCTCTTGTCATTGGGACACACAAGCCACAACCATCGACTGGCACAACCGACACTCGCTTGCATCATAGAGGAGAGCCACCCATTCTTCCTGAACACCATCCTTCGGTCCAGCTAACGTCCGGTGCGACACTTCACGACTACGGTAATCGCCGCGGTGCTGACTTGCAATATGGATAGCCGCTGCCTCAGCTGTTGTTCCGACTCACCGGCTTTGGCTGCTTACAATGTCCGCAGCATAGCCCCAACGATGGATGCGCTGCGTTTCTCTCTTCCCACCAGCATTGGCGCCGGGCAGATAAACTGCAAACAAACAGTCTCCTCGCTTCTTTCCACACCGTGCATTCCAACCCCACCCGATACATCTGAGGCGCCGACAAAATAGCGTTTGTCTACGCACTTTCGCTCTGAATATTTCACAAAGAACACCCAACTAGTCAGGGTTGCCGCGCCACTTCGCAGACAACGCACGTCGCTGGCAGCTAAAGGAATCTGCCCACAAGCAGTCCTCGCTTCTACTCACGTCAGCAGCCGCAATAGCGAGTGCGAAACTTTGCAGAGAAGCAGCACGAACGGCGTTAACAAAATCTCTCAACGGCCGTCCTACCGTCCTGCTTCTCTGTGGGATGACACTGTAAGCATGCGCCCATCTCCAAATATCTGACCCACAGCACGTG
>HG711493.1:0-17157 GCA_000499725.1 Eimeria brunetti
AGAGTAGGCTTGTCCTACGATCCACTAAGATTCAGCCTGCGTTGTATGATGTGTTTCACTATATCCCATTCAGACTTGCTGGGAAAACAACTAGTTCGGGGATTGCCGAATCGCGCCAGTCCCGGTTGGCATTGAAGCGAGGTATCTCACGACCTTAATATGGCTTCCAAAATGAAGCCACTCAACATGGATAATGATGACGACGGATCTGACGAGCTTAAGAATGCCGTTCAACCAGGTATTGTCAGTGTGAGAGCAGGCTTGTCCTATGATCCACTAAGATTCACCCCGCGTTGTAAGGTGTGTTCTCCTTTTGCAGGACGCACTTGCTGGGGCATGCCTCCCGATAATGCCAGTGGTCTCGCCGGGCATGGTCCTGGCTTGCATGTTTCTGGGTTTCATCTTATTCCACTGGATTTTACGTGGCTCCGCACCCCATCACCTTATCTCGCCTGGCGTCGGTTCGTTTGAATACTATCTCGTATTACCTATTTTCTTTCACTTCGTCTGACTTAAATTCATTTGCTTTTAGTTTATGTCCTTTTATTTCACTTTGTTCCACGTGATTTTTCTGTGTTTTACTTGATTTCACTTGTCGTACCTCATTTTATTCCGCGCGATGCCGTTTTTCCCATATTTTTCATATCATTTAAGATTGATTCGCTCTTCTTCATTTCGCCTGGCTATATTTGATTTCGCTTTGCCTCATGTCATTTTATTTCATTTGGTGTGTATTCGTGCCATTTCCTCCTGTTTGACTTCACTGCAATTCAATTCACTTTATTCCGTTTTGCACCATTTTATTGTGCTGCACTTTACTGCATGAGGCATCACTTTCTTTCATTGCCTTTCATATGGTTTCACCTGATTTCACTTGCTTTTACTCGCAGTCAGATCATTTCATGTTGTGTCATCCCATGTAACTTTCATTTGGTTTCATTCGGGTGCCTTTGACACCATTTTATTTTCTTTGACTTCACCTGAAGCCACCTCACCGCACTCGATTTTACTTGATGACATACTCGCTTTGTAGTATTCCACTATACTGCATATTTTACCACTCGGGCTGACTCGGCTTGGCTACACTTGATTTCTTTTTGCTTCATTTCCTTCCATTTAAGGCCATTTTATTTCTCATGGTCCTTTTTGATGTCCTTTGCTTTTGGTTGTTTCATTCTTTTTCATTCCATTTGACTTTGCTCCATGCCATTTATGTGCCTCACTTGGCTTTATTTCATTTTATATCAAATGATTTAATTGTATTCCACTTATTTCACTTCATTTGGTTTCATTCGAGGCTATTTGATCTCATTTGAGTGCATTTGGCTTGACTAACCGTCATATCCTCTCATTCAATTACAGTTTATGTCGTTTTGCTTTATTTTAACTCATTTTTTCCTTCATTTCATGTGGCTTCGGTGCATTTGACTTCACTTGATTTCGATTGGTGACTTTTTGTTTCACTTTCTTTCACATGATCCCATTTAATTGCGATTGACTTCACTTGGCATCTTATTACCATTCACTTAGGTTCACTTCGTGCTATTTTGTTTTTCTACGTTAGTCCGAGTTACTGCACGCTGCCTCACTTCACCTGACCGTATTTCTCTCCATTTCAATTTCAGTTTATCGCTTGAGTTCACTTTCTCCCTTTGGCATGCCTCTCTGTGCACCTTCTTGTTTTGCGTGATCAACAAAGTTGTCTGCCTCAAACACCCGAGGCCGTCAACAAATTTCCTCGGCAGAAATATTCCCTCTAAAGGTCGCCTGGCTGTTGGCTCCTGTTAAAGGAGGGCTCTTTGAAGGGGTCCTCAAGTACTTTCTACCCATTTTGTTTTTTTTTTAAATGGTTTGGGGTTGCTGCGTTTTTCTGCCTACAGAGGGGCCCGCAGATAGGGGCCCACACAGAACGACTCCCAGGGAGGAGCCTACGGAAAGGGGCTTCCGCAGAGGAACCCGAAGTACACAAGAGCTCTCTAGAGGCAAGGCCCCTCTTCGCCACACCGCCCCCATAGAGAGAGTTAACGGCACCTACCCTAGAGAAGCCCAGATGGGACAGACCCACATACATACAGGCCTGTACAGACCCAAGGAGGAAAGACGAAGGCTAAAGGGCCCCCCTAAGAACAGGGATTTCCTAAGGGAGGCCCCCACAGACAGATCTGGGCATAACCAAGGGGGAGCCTCTGAGGGCTGCGAGGGGAGGGGGGTTTACGGCTGCGGTCCCTTTATGGTTACAGGGTCCCCCAGCAAGCAGCTATGCCTCTCAGCGACCTGTTAGCACCTGCGATTCATAGATGGGTACCATATATTTAATGTTGATGAAGGCGTCGGGGCCGCCTGTCTCCTCGAGCTGCTTCAGGGTCTCCTCAATCAATACTGCGACGTCTTCCCTGCAGCGCACGTATCTCCTCCTGATGCTGTTGCTGTTGCAGCCTTTTAGAATTCGATATATGCGAGGAAGACGGCGTGTGTTAGTTGGAGGTGTATAGGCAGGCGTGCTGCAAGAGGAAAGCTGCAGCTCCTACCTTCTCCTCTGGGAATATTCGTTGTTGGTGTGTGGGCCCTTGCGCTTAGAAATAAATAAATTGAAACACGGTAACAACTGGCGGTAATAGGGCACTAACGCCTCCCCTGCATGTGGACCTGAAAAAGCAAACAAAAGCGACGAGCGAAAACAACAAATATCGTCCAATATACAACCCGGCCACAGATCAGGCTCCTAAGAGTTACCCTTGCTGGGTCCCCTCCCTTAGGGATTCCGGATGTGCATTAGTAAATGGGGGGGAGCCCCAAATGGGAGTCTCCTCTGAGGGGACCCAAACAGGGTCCCTTCAAAGGGACCCGTCTTAAAGGAAGGGCCGCTCTGATTGTTCCCTGTTATGCATCAAGTTATACCGGTCTGAAGGAGTTTTTGAATGACTTTGAGCGTTGTCGCCATAACCTGAGGGGCCCACAGAGAACAGAAAACAAAAAGGTAGGAGATATAGGATACACCCCCACAGAACAGAGAACAAAAAGGTACGAGATATAGGATATATAGGTGACAAGGTACAGGCTGGGGCTGAACCCTGTATACCGTAAGCTTTAAACCCTCTCTCGACCTGCTGGTTTCTATGTGGTAACCGATACATAGGAAGGGAAAGGGGAAGAGACACAAAAACATACATCCCTTATATATAAACAAGGAAACAAGTAGACAATATGGGAAAGAATACATGTGGAAGCACGAAAGAAAAGATGAAGAAATGGAATGACAGCAATGCAGAGAGGCACAGCAGCAATACCAGCAACATAACCCACTATGGACAGCAGTTAGAGCGACGGCGAAAGCAACGCCCACAGCAGCACCAACAGCAAGATAGTCATCAGCAGAAACATGCAGCAACGAAAGCAGCGACAGAAGTAGCAGCCCCACCTCTGGGTCCCTAGTGTTCATGGCCATCTTGAGGGGCATTATCAATTGAGGAATTACCGCTACGGCCTTGTCTCCGCTCGCCTCCAACAAATCATGTGTCTAAAAAAAACAATCACCACCTTCAACATACATCACAAACTCAACGTACACCCTGGCTAGCTAGCTGCTTTCTTGGATAGCAAGCTAGCTGCGTAGCTGGTCCTACCCCTTGCACAGCGAGGACCCTATAAGGGTCATCCTTCTCGCGAATGCCGTCGCAAAAGATGGGGAGGAGACGGTGAAAATCAACAGAAGTAGGGGGCACCGCCCAGGATACCTTCATAGCTGTACACACACCCCAAAAGCCCCACAAACAGCTAGCTAGCGAACTTGTGGGGGGCTAGCCAGCTAGGTAGTGACGCCAGGTAAAGGAGGGCGCGGAAGGTAGAAAGCAAACTGTTGAACTTAGGGCTTAGGCTTTAGGGGCTAGGGCTTAGGGTTTATAATTCAGCGTATAGCTTTAGAGTCTAGGGACCTGAAGCAGAGTGATCTACAGAGACCGGAATATCGCCCCTGTCATAGTACAGACGAAACAAAGAAGGTTTAATGACTCGACGGCGGAAGGCTCCTGGAGGGAGATGGGAAAAGAGGGACAGAACAGGGAAACGAAAATGGGGGGAGGAAAAACAGGCACCGAAAAGGCAACGGACAAAAGCGGAAAGGGAACGAAAAAGTAAGAAGCAGGGGAAACGGAGAGAAAGAAAGGACACAGAGATAAACACAGAATAAACGAAGGAAACAGAGAACAGGAAGTAACAAGTAAACGACAAAGATGAGGTGCAAAGAGATAAGACCGACAAAGCAGAAGAGGAAAGGATCCCGACAAAATAGGGCGGAAGAGGCTTGCAAGGAGACGACGGTGACGACGAATTAGAAAAAGGAGCCAGAAGGAGGTAAGCAGAATGTAAGGGACAGAAAAACATGCAGCGAAAAAGAAACAGAAAGAAGTAAATAAGGGACACCAAAGAGTGTAGACCGCGTTCAGGAGACAGAGCAGAGTAATAGGAGACAATATATGCAAGAAGAGTAATAAAGGCAACTTGTGTAAGGCATCTTCCTCTAAGACCCATTTTAAGCTTCGTAAGGCGCTAAGGACTCCACTTCCTAATGGATCTTGACGGATTATGTATAATATTCATTGTGTATGCATTCTAAATACTACGATGGCAATATACCATGTAAAAATATAAAACGTATACATTGCTTGTGTACACAACTCATTGTGAATGAAATTATGAATAATATGATGGTATTATTCTCTGTAAAAATATAAACGTATAGATTAAATAATACTCATAACCCATATAATACATAATCGTTTCTATAAGGTACCTGCTTTAGGCGGAAGCGGCTCACTCTTCGCCCACCGCCAACGTCCAGCAGCATCCTTGTATCCCCCGGCTCCAGCTGCAGTAGCAGCAAGGAAGAGAACCAGCAGCGGCAGCAGCAGCAGGACACAGAAGTTGTGCTAATGGTTGTTTTTTGGCATCAGCTGTCTAGACAGGCAGCAATGCTGTAAATCCCCAGACACAGCATGCTACGGGGATTCTTGCCTTCTAACATTGGCAACGAGCAGCAGCAGTGGCAGCTGCTGCTGCTGCAGCAGTAGCAGCAGCAGCATGGCCTTAAACAGGCAGGGGAAGCAACACCGGAGGAATCGAAGCAGCGAGGATAGTAGTAGAAACGATTTGAGCATCTTCGTCACGGCAGCAGCCACACACCCAGCAGAAGCAGCAGCACAACAAGCACGTTGAGCAGCACCAACAGTACGAGTGTCTGCAGGACTAGCAGCATTCGTGCTGTGAGCAGCAGCACCAACAACAACCGCAGCAATAAAAGCTACAGCACATCCACAAGCCCGACGAGCAGCTGCAGCAGCGGCTACACCATAGGGCATGCCCAGCAACATAGCAACAGCGGCAGCAATAGTGGCAGCCACAGCAACAGCAGAAAAGGCAGAAACCAGAGCCACAACAGCTGCAGCAACAGGGGCAGCAGTAGCAGAGGCCTCAACAGCAGTAGCAGCATCAGCAGGCCGCAGACTGAGCACCTTGAACATTATTTCTTGCATTTGTTTCTTGGCGGTTAAACCGAATAACCGGCGTCACTGACCCTCCCTCCTTCACTGAGGTGTATCTGCTGCTTCCCTCTTCCTCCGCTTTACTATAAGCCCCACTATTGGAAGTAGTACTGCAACAACTATTAGTACTGAGCCTACTATTGCACTGACTATTACTATAACCCGTGCTACGTTGGTATTTGTGAGAATGCGGGAAGTCCCCAAAAGCGGACTCCTTATTTACTGGCAGTCTCCCCGTCTCTCTTTCTTCCCTTTTATAATTCTTATTCAACAAACGGCGCAGGGCATCGCCTTGCTGCAGTTCCCTGCAGGTGGGGGGCACCCAAGAGGCCATAATGTTTGGGGTGTATGTACGCCTCAATTAGAATAGTACTGTAGGAATAAAGTAAATTATAGACAAGGGATGGCTAATGCGTCGATTATATTAAGCACTGCGAGCCGCCGGAGCAGCTGCTGCTGTTTCTGCTCCTGCTGCTGCTGACGATGAGGATGCTCGGCGAAGGCGGGATAGTGCTGCAGCAGCTGAGAACGGAAGCAGTTGCTGTTGAAGAAGGCTAAATACAATGTTTTGTTTATTTATTTCAAATTATCATTTTTAATTATTTGACTAGTTACTTCGGCAGCAGTAGCAGTAGCAGCAGCAGCAGCAGCTGCTGCCACAGCCCCGCAAGGCGGGGTGCAGCAGTCCCGCTGCAGCAGCAGCGGCAGCAGCCGATGCTTGCGTGGCTTCTGTATAAAGAAGAGTTGCTGCTGCTTGAAGGTGGCAGACGGGTTTGTTTTGTTGCTGCATAGACAGCCGAATTATTGTTTATTGCCGCATCAGCAGCAGCAGCAGCAGCAGCAAGATGGGGCGCGTCATCCGCTGTAAGCCGCTCCCGGCCCCCCACACTTCTCGCCCCTCCCTCTTTTCGGTGTATCGATTGATCCATTTCAACAAATCAGTATATTTAGTTTTTCGTTGTCTCCGTTTCGCATGCACGGAGCAGCAGTAACAGTGGCGAAGGCGACAAGCGCCGCAGCAGCAGCAGCAGCAGCAGCGGCAGCAGAAGCAACAGAAACGGCAGCAGCAGGGTCTGAATAGAGTTGATTTGATCCTTTTTGCTGCTGTCGCTCATGTTTGTCGCTGTGATTAGCTGTGTTTAAGGGCTTCTCCGTTCTCGCTTTCTACAGGTTGTGCCTCACTGATGCTGCTGCTGCTGGTGTTTGCTGCAGCACAACGTAAGGGTCGTGGATCCGTCTTCAAGGCCCACACCCACAAGAGAAAGGGCGCAGCAAAGCTCCGCTCTCTCGACTATGCCGAGAGAAATGGCTACATCAAGGGTGAGGCAGCAGCAGCAGCAACACGGGCAGCACCAGCAGCGTCAGAAGCAGCTGCGGCGCTTGGCTTATGCGGAGACCAGTGGCGCCTTCTCCTTAAAGGTGATGTACGTGCGTTTGTCCTTTCATGCATGCTGCTGTTGCAGGCCTTGTGACTTCAATTGAGCACGACCCTGGCCGCGGGGCCCCCTTGGCTGTCGTTTCCTTCCGCGATGCCTATCGCTACAGAATAAACAAGGAGAGGATGCTGGCAGTTGAAGGGCTGCACACGGGCCAGTTCATTCACTGCGGAAAGAAAGGTGAGGATGCGGCTCCTGTTGCTGCTCGTCCAGCTCTCTTTGCTGCTGCTGGGGTTTTTGCTACTCACTGCATCTATCTGCGTTTGGGGTGCTGCCGCTGTTGCATATTAATAGTATTCATTGTGGGTAGCACCGGAAGGTTGTGGGGTCAGTCTCGGTTCTGTTGCAGTTGCAGTTGTAATTACGTGTATATCCATTTTTTTCTATCCATCCTTGTTTGCGTTTATCTGCCCTAGCCCTAGCAAAGCTGTCTCTGCTTCTATTTCAGTTAGTATATGATGTGTATAAGTGTTGGTTCGTTTGTTACCTGTCTGTCCATTCTTTTTCCTTTCCTTCTGTGCTTATCTGCTCCCTCCACCATGATCGCTACCCCTGTTGCGGTTACACGTTCAAGATATTTAGTATAAGTGCATAAGTGGCGTAGAGGCTACACATTAGTCATCTAATACTGAATGTTCACAAACAAAACTATATATTGCCTTATTAGTTCATGAATATACCATCTTTTTTTGCAAATGCGCTTCTGCATGCAGCCGCCCTGGCCATCGGCAACGTGCTGCCCCTCGGCCGGGTGCCCGAAGGGACAGTCGTGTGTGCCGTGGAGGAGAAGCCCGGGGACAGGGGGGCCCTGGCCAAGGCCTCGGGTTCCTTCGCTACGGTTGTTGGTGAGGGGTCCCCCGTATAGTCTAGTCTTATATATCTCCACAGGGGTTCAATTTGTCGTCTTCTAATCGTGTCCTGTATTCGTATCTTCTGTTCATGTGCAGCGGAGCAGCAGCAGTAGTGGGGAGGGGTTTAGTATGAATTTGTTGCAGGTGGTGGATAAGGCTTGCTGCTTGCTGTTGCCCTTTTTGCTGCATTTGTTGCTGCTGCGGTGGCAGCAGCAGCAGCATCTACTGTGTTTCGCTCGCTGCGCCCGACGTGGTCTCATGGCTTTTTCTTGAAATGCGTCCGCCTGTTGTCTCTGCTGTTTTCTCTCTTTCTATCAGTTTATTGTTAGTTAGTCCTTGATTATTTTGCATTCGTTTCTGTGATTGCATTTGCTCTGGTGTAATGTTGAAGGTGTTTCTCTAGTAAGACGACAGAAAGCTCGTTTATGGTCTTTTTATTGCACTTACCTGGGCACTTCAAACTTTTTGTGACAGGCGGAGAAACCTCGTGGATTTATTGGTTTATTACACTTAATACACTCTAAACACTTCATATTTCTTTTTTTTATTTTTCTCAGGTCACAGCGAGGAGACAGGCAAGTCTCGCATTCGTCTGCCCTCCGGCGCGCGCAAGACGCTGCCTTCGAGCGCCCGGTGCATCGTCGGCTTGGTGGCTGGCGGCGGCAGAATCGATAAGCCCCTGTTGAAGGCGGGCACAGCCTATCACAAGTACAAGGTATGGGGCTGTTGGAGTGCATGCACTACATATTGAACAAAGAACATGTTATTAATCGATATATATATATGTGTATATACTAATTTCTTTATTTCCTTACGTCGCGGCTAGGGAACAGATTGCACATATATTTATAGATATGTAAGATTTGTTCTATATTCATGTATGGAGCTGTTGTAATAGGAAGGAAATATGTATTAATATTCCTTTTATCTATCCTTACTCGCTGCAGGCAAAGAGAAACTGCTGGCCAAAGGTGAGAGGTGTGGCCATGAACCCCGTCGACCATCCTCACGGAGGAGGCAACCACCAGCACATCGGTCACCCTTCAACCGTGTCAAGACAGGCACCTCCAGGTAAATATAGAATATATATGTACTATATATTATTACTATTGTTCAATTACTCGTGCTTGGCTCCAGGCAACTATATATGTGGATACATACCCATACTACGTGTAGAGTGTACAGGAAACAGTATATAGTAGATATGATAGTTATCAGCAACCCCTGCACTAATGGTACATTTTAATCCCTTTATGGGGGGCCCCTTCAACCACTGAAGTTTTGCTGCTGCTGCTGCGATTCTCAGGCCAGAAGGTCGGTCTCATTGCTGCCCGGCGTACGGGTCTGCTGCGTGGTGGCCGCAAGACGAAGCTGGTGGGCAAGGACAAGTAAAGAGGATAATGCTTCTGCTGCTGCCGCTGCAACAACAGCAGCAGCAGCAACAGCAGCAGCAGCAGCGACCTGCGCACCTGCTGCCGTTCCACCCAACCCTAGGGGCTCGCAGCAGCAGCAGCCGGTTCGCTGTTGCAGCCAACTTAATCTTCTTAACAAGGCACCTCGTCGATGTGGCAGTACTCGTCCACTGTTTAGGGTTTAGTTAGGGTTTAGGGATAACTATAGTCTAGGGATAACTGTAGTCTAGAGTTTTAGCATACTGGCAGATGTGTTGCCGCAGAAGCAGCAGGGGATAGGGCTTCAGGCCAATCCTTATTAGGCTGCATAGGTTCTGAATCATTGAACAACAACAACAAACTCTTCGCTACAAGCCCTATGTGCGAGCCGGTGCTGGGTCGCATGCACTGCTGCTGCTGCAGCTGCTACTACTGTTGCTACAAATATTGCTGCTAATGGGGTATGGGGACGCCACAACAAGCAAAAGACAAAAGAGAAGCTGACGTGTTCTCGAGACAGAAACATAGAAACAGATTGGCGAGGATGCCACAGTATTCCCTTCTGGCTGCTGCGGCAGCGGCGGCAGCGGCTGCTGCTGCTGCTGGGCCACTACTGCAGCGTATCCCCAAGGCGACAGATTTCGAGGGCTTGCTTAGCCCCCTTCAGCTGCTGCTGCCCATTGTGCAGTTCCTTACACCAGCAGCACCGCAATCACAGCATCAGCTGCTGCTGCAGTAGCTGTTGCTCCTACCGCAGTCGCTGTCGCTCCAGCTGCAGCAGCAGTTCCTCCTGCTGCAGCCGCCGTTGCTCCTGCCACAGCAGCTGTTATTCCTGCCGCAGTAGCTGTTGCTCCTGCTGCGGTAGTTGTTGCTCCCGCTGCAGTAGCTGTTGCTCTGGTTGCTGTTGCTGCTGCCGCGGTTGCTGCAGCAGCTGCTGTTGGTCCTGCTGCTGCTGGTCCTTTTGTTGTCAGTTTCTCATTGTCCTCCAGAGAAGACGGAAACTGCTCCCCAGGGGGAAGAGAAAATAATCAAATTATTACAATACAAACCAAGGCGCCAACATGTACACCACAGCCAAGGGGGTGCATGCATGCAGCTTTGCATGCATACACCTCTGCATGTATGATGCTCAGTGCCAGCACGCACCTCTGCATGCATGCAGCTTTGCACGCTTGCAGATTTGCGTGCCTGCGCCTTGCATGCATCTATGCAGCTTTGCACGCATGCAGCTTTGCACGCGTGCAGTGTTGCGTCTATGGATTGTTCTTCAGGCTGCGCCCTGCATGCCTTCACCTCACGGTCTGCTGCTGCTGTCAGAAGCAGCAGCAGCAGCGAAGAGAGAGAAAGAAATATATAAGTAATGTGACAGAATAAAAGTCGAGACCTGCCGAAAATATTCATTTCGTTCTTCACGCCATTTAATATCCCGTCGAGTCAAAGAAATGACAAAAGAAGACCACACAGTCCCTTGCTTGCGTTCCAGCAGAAGCTGCTGCTGCTGCTGCTGTTGCTGCTGTTGCTGCTGCTGCCGCTGCTGCTGCTGCTATTCCCTACGCGGACTGTACATGCACGCCTCGCGAATGCCTCGCGAAGCCCTTTTCCCACTCTGCATGCATTGGAAAGGAGCGTCTTTAAAGCCCCATTACATGCATGCATTATTCTCTGCTGCTGCTGCTGCAGCTACTGCTGCGCAGGAGCTTGGAGGTTGGGTTGGCACCAGACAACAGCGACAGACAGACAAACCCTTTAAAGACAGACACGCAGACAAGACAAAGTACCCCTCCTTTAGCCACGGTCCCTTGATTGATTGAAGCAGCAGCTGCTGCAGCATCTGCTGCTGCTGTTGCTGCTGTTGCCTCTGCTGCTGCAGTCGCGGAACCTTCACGGGGCCCCAAGGCTCGAGCGGAATGCCCCCGAGTTGAGCGGCGCCAACGGCGAGCCCTCAGCA
Source organism: Eimeria brunetti (assembly GCA_000499725.1). NCBI lineage: Eukaryota > Apicomplexa > Conoidasida > Eucoccidiorida > Eimeriidae > Eimeria > Eimeria brunetti. Next base: position 11,164 of record HG711493.1, read on the forward strand.
GCAGTTCTTTCACCCCCAACAACACCTGCTGCTGCTGCTGCTGCTGTTGCTGCTGTTGTTGCTGCTGCTGCTGCTCCGCGGTTTTCCGGTTTGCCGATGAAGTGCGACAGCCGCGCAGCCAACACCTCGAGCGGCAGCCCCAAGGAGGCAGCAATCTCGGCAGCAAGGCTCTCTGCAGAGCCCCAGTCAGCAGCAGCAGCAGCACCAGCAGCGCCAGATAGGGATTCCGGGAGAGCGACTGTGCCGCTGCCCCCTTGCGACTTGTCAAGAACGGAGTCGTCCGTCTGCTGCTGACGCTGCTGCTGCTGCTGCTGCTGCAGCACCAAGGCGAGCCCGCCGTCTTTGTGGGGACTGCGGATGGGGGAGATGGTCTCAACGCGTCCCCCTACAATATCCAGGAGGCTGCTGTTGCTGCTGTTGTTGCTGCTGCCTGCTGTTGCTGCTACTGATGCAGCTTGTACAGCAGCAGCTGCTGCTGTAGGAAAGGTCAGCGCCGCCTCCCGCACTGCGTCCGCCAGAGCGCTGCTGCTTTTGCTGCTGCTGGTCTTGCTACTGCTGCTGGTGCTGCTGCTTGACCGCATGGCGGTCCCCTCTTCTTCTGCTGCTGCGGCTACGAGCTTGTGCTGTTGCTGCGAAGCTGCTGCTGGAGACATTTGTCTCTCTGGTTTCCGCGCTTTGGGGCCTCCTACGTCCCCGTTTCCTGGTGCTTCAGTTACAGTTGCTGCTGCTGCTGCGAGGAGATCGCGCTGCCGCTTCCTGCTGCCGCGGCCTGCTTGCTGTTGCTGTTGCGGTGTAGCAGCAACAGCGGCGGGCGCTCCTGGCGCAGCAGCAGCAGCCGCGGCAGGAGAGGATGAGAAAACTGCGAGGCTCTTGAGGGTCGAAGCAGTGTCCGGGTCATCTTTCAGCTGCTGCAGCGACTCGAGTTTGCTGTCTTTCTGCTGCAATTGCTGTTGCGGTTGCTGTTGTGGTTGCGGTTGGGGGGTTTGCTGCTGCTGGGCAGCAGCGCTGCCGTGCCTGCCGGCGTCCTGCGCTGCTGCTGCCTCCAGCCTGCCGTGTTTGTAAAAGATGGTCCTTTCCTGCACCGTCATGAAGGCCTCCTTGGGCCCGTGGATGGGCAAGGGCTTGCCCTGGTCCAGCAGCTGCTTGCGCGAGCGCAAGATGGCTTCCGTTATGAACGGCAACTGGAAGGGCAGGCCCGCGTAGCGGTTGCGCAGCCGCACGGCCTCGTTGTACGCCGGTAAGATCCCGTGCAGCGCGTGGAAGGAACAGTATTTGGTTTCGTGGCGGGTGAGGGAGACGCGGAGGGCGTATTCGCGGGGGGCGGGGTAGGCGCCTGCTGCTCCAGCGCCTGTGTTTGCGCTTGAGCCGGCGCCGGCCGCCGCCCCTGTGCTGCTGCTGCTGCTGCTGCTGCTGGTGCTGCTCAGGCTCGAGCTGCTCCCGCCGCCGCTGCTGCCGCTGCTGCTGCTCGGAGACGGGGAGGCCGACAGAGGCGACGTCGGGTCAGACGCCTTCACGGCCTTGTGCGACTTCAACTCCAGCTTTATGCCTGTTGGTAGGGGCTGAATCAACTGGATCATAGTGCTGCAGCACAAACGCAGTGGCAGCACCAGCAGCAACAGCTATGAAGCAATAGCCGCAGCGAAAGCAGCAACAACGAAAGCACTGCTGCAGCAACAGCAGCTGCAACAGTACGTACAGCAGTAGCAGCTCGAGAAACTGTAGCAAGAAAACCGGAAGAAACAACGGCAATAGAGAGAAACGGACAGCAGCTGCAGCTGCAGCAGCAGAGGACAGAAATAGTAACAGCATAGGCTACAGAGACAAAACCCATACTACCCCAGCAAAGCATGACAACACACAATTCAACAGAAACAAAGGAATGACAAGATAAAGGCAGAGGCAAAGACAAACACACAAAAACGACAGCGACAGGAAACCTGAACAGACGGGGGTAAAGCGTCAGAAGCAGACAGAGACAGCGTCAAACGTAGAGACAGAACAAAGACAGAGGCAACAGGAGACAAAGACAGAAGGGGAAACAACACCAAAAGCAAGCAACCACAGACAGAAAAAGGAGACAAACAGAGACACGCGAGCTTAGCAAGTAAAAGGGCTGAATATAAAAGAAGAACACAAAGTAAGGCAACAAGACAAACCGGAGGCGACAGAGAAAATCCAACAAAAGGAGACACCCCTGAACACCTAGGCTTTTGAATCTCCGATTTTAAAGGGACAAGGAGGAGACAAAAAATTTAATCACCTGTGCGGATAGGGGTCATGCAGATGCTGTGCGTTGCTGCCGCGGCTGTACACGGAAGTCGACGAGCCAGCGCAGTGTTGCTGCTGCTGCTGCTGCTCCACCTTCGGCGTTGTGCTGTCTGCAGTGGCAACAGTCACACGCAGCCGAACAAACAAATGCACTGCAGCCACAAAACCAGCCAAAGCAACAACGGCAGCAGCAGCAGCAAAAGCAGCAGTAGCAGCAAAAGCAGCAGCAGCAAAAGCTGCAGATGCAGCAGCAGCAGCTGCTGCAAAAATGGAAGCTTACCCTTTAATCGCTGGCTGCTGCTCGGAGGAGGGGAGCTGCTGCTGTTGCTGCTGCTGCGGTGCTGGTCCTGGTGCAGCAAAGCCCTCCTGTGATCATGAAGTCGTCGGATAGAAGCAGGGGTGAGGCGCAGCAGCTGGTGTTGCTGCTGTTGCTGCTGCTGCTGTTGCTGCTGCTGCTGCCGGCCCTGTGGAGAGGTCGCGCCGCTTGAAGACGCCGACCCCCGCTGCTGCTGCTGCTCTCTTGTGCTGTTTTTCCTTCTGCTCTCGCCGCTTTTGACTGGCAAGGATTTTAGCTGTTTGAGTCCGACTGCTGCATCAGCAACAGCCTGTGGTTCCGTTTTGGTCAATGCAGCAGCAAATGCGCGTTGCGCTGCAGCAGCCGTCCCTGCTGCTGCTGCTGTTGGCGTCTGGGGCGGCGGCAGCAGCCCAGCAGATGACAGCAGATACTGCTGCAGTGCAGCAGCAGGAAGGGGCGAAGTCCCATGCATGTTGGCAGCAAGCCCTAGCAGCTGACTGTCTAGACACAGGGTGTGCTGCTGCGTTCTTCGCCCCGCCGGGGGGTCTCCCGGCTGCTGCTGCAGCTGCAGCAGCAGCTGCTGCTGCTGCTGCTGCTGTTGGTGTGGTCGAGGTGACCGGTCCGGTAGTGATACCGCCGTTGGGGGTTCGCATTTGATCTGCTGCTGCAGATGCCGCTGCAGCTGCTGCAGTTGCTGCTGCTGCTGCTGCTGCTGCTTCTCCAGCTCTGCCAATCCAACGGTTTGGAATGCGGTGCCCAAGGGCCCCGCCTGCAGCGGCAGCAGCGCCCGTGCTTCGTGCTCGAGAGGCTGCTGCTGCTGTTGCTGCTGCTGCTGCAGCGAAGTGATAGACTGCAGCAGCAGCCGCTGCTCCGTGTGCTGCCGCATCGTTACATCCAGCAGCACGCACAGCCGCTCATGCAGGTCTGACAAGGTGTCTAAGACGCTGTTGGTTGTGTCTCCTGGTGCTGCTGCTGTTGCGGTGGTTGTCGGCGCTGCTGCTGCTGCGGCTGCTGCTGCACCGCCTGCTGCTGCTGGGTCCGGTACACGGGGCGCTCCCGCTGCAGCAACAAGCGACGCTAGGCTTCCATCTGTTGACAGACCAAGCAAGTCGCGGATGCTGCTGCTGGTGCTGTTGTTGCTGCTGGCGTTGCTGCTGGCGTTGCTGCTGCTCCTCCTATTGCTGCTTCTGCTGGGGGAAGATGGCATCGCCTCCAGTGCAACAGCACGATCAGCAACTGAAGCAGCAGCACCTTCTGCTGATTGCTCGTGCAGCTGCCTCTGTTGCTCCGCCTGCTCCAGCTGCTGCTGCAGCAGAAACGGCTGCAGCAGCAGCTGCTGTTTCGCTTGCAAGGGAAGGAGCTGTAGCTGCTTTTCCAGCCGCTCTAGCATCAGCTGCTGCTGCAGTAACTCCCGCTGCTGCTGCTCCAGCGATTGTATCTGCTGCAGCTGCTGCTGCTCCTTCTGCAGAGGTGAGTCGGCTGCTGCTGCAGCAGCAGCTGCTGCTACTGCTGTTAACTTGGAAGGCGCCCCTAGAGGGGACGTGTCTGGGGTGTTGCTGGCGGTGGAGACACCGGGTTCTACAGCAGCAGCTGCTGCTGCTGCTCCCGCTGCTGCCAATGCAAAAGACTTTGCTGCTCTGTCACCCCCGAAGTCGTCGTAGCACGAGCTGCGTAGAGCTGCTGCACTCAGCGTTGGTTTTGCACCTGCTGTTGGTGCTGCTGGTGCTGTTGCAGCTGCTGCTGCTGTGGTCGGTGCTGCTGGTGCTGCTGCGGGTGCTGTTGTTGCTGCTGCTGCTGTAGGTGCTTCTAAGGCTGCTGGCGCTCCTGTTGCTGCTGGTGCCGACACTCCGGAAGTTCCTGCTGTTGCTCTGGTTGCAGCTGCTGCAGCCCCTGCTGCTAATGCTGCGGCGTCACCTAATTGCGATGATATAGCAGCGTCTGCAGCAGTTGCATCGTCTTTAGCCGGAGCAGCAGCTGCTGGAGTTTCGGTTTGCGATGCTGAATTGGTTGCTGCAGCAGGTGCTGCTCCTGCGGCTGCTGCTGCCTCTGCAGGTGCTGCTTCTGAAGCTGCGGCTGTTGTTTTGAACTCTATTGCTGCAGCGGCCGGCGCTGCTGCTGGAAGAGTCTCCATCATGAAGACGCAGGGAACCTTGCTGCTGCAGCTCTTCCTGCTGCTGCTGCTGTTCCTGCTGCTACTTGTGCGGCTGCTATTGCTGCTGCTGCTACTTTCCTTTGCAACACAAACAGGTGCAGCCGCCGCTGCTGCCTGCAGCCTGAAGAACCCACCAATCCCTCTGCAGCTGCTGCTGCTGCTGCCGCCGCCGCTGCTTTCGCCGCTCCCGTTGCTGCTGGTGCTGCAGTTGGCGTGTGGGGTTGTAGGGATGAAGACTTCGGCTGCCAACAGCCGTTGCTGCTGTCGCTGTTGCTGCTGCTGCTGTTGCTGCTCCTGCAGTCTGTAGGGGAGCCGAAAACAATGCGAATGCGATACGATACAGCAGCGGTTCGGTGGACGCCGTTTGCGATGCGGCAAATAAATGGATGAGGAAGCAAGGCTCCCGCTGCTGCTGCTGTTGCTGCTGCAGATGCAGCTACTGGTGCTACTGCTGCTGCTGCCTCTGATGCAACTGGTGTTCGTGTCGTCGCTGCTGCACCTACGGCATGCTACGGCAGCCGAAGCAGCAACTGAGGCTGCTGCTGCTGCTGCTGCGGCTACCGCAGCTGCTGCTGTCGTTGTTGCTATTGCTGCTACAGCGCAAATGTCATGCGGGAAGAAGACAACACAGGGAAGGGAGTTGGGTAATGCAGCAGCACCAGCAGCAGGAGCAGCAGCAGCATCGGGCTGCAGGCTGCCGCCTAGCAGCTGACACGGCGGCAAAGGAGAACTGCTGCAATAATTCCCTGCTTCTGCAGGGTTAAGGAGATACTATAAGTGAGAAATAATCAAAAACAAAGTGTAGAGGAGGACAAACCAAACAAGCCGAGCAGCAACTGCTGCTGTGCTGCTGGGTGCTGCTGCGCTACCTCCGAGAAGCAGCAGCAGCAGCAGCTGCGGCAGCAGCAGCAGCAGCAGCGGCAGTTGCTGCAGCCAAGACCCAGCAGCAGGTGTTAATAGATCCTTCAAACGGATTTAACTAAGAAGCAAAAAACCTAAAGGGCCTCCCTGCCGCTGCAGCTGAAGCAGCAGCAGCAGCAGGCCAGGCGAGCACAGGGGAGAGACGGGTGCTGCTGCAGCAGCAGAGAAGCAACAAGTAGGAGAGGCAGAAGCTGCAGCGAAAGGAAAAGAAACAAAGAGAGAGGAAGTGACTAAAGGAATCGCGATCCTAGCAACGACTTGCTGTTGCTGCTGCTGCTGCTGCTCCGGCTGCTACTGCTGCTGCGCGCCGCCGACAGCTCCTCCAGCTGAACAAGCACCATTAGGGTTTAATCACAAC
>HG711493.1:17172-54140 GCA_000499725.1 Eimeria brunetti
TGCTGCTGCTGCGCATCGGCAGCGCGGCTGGTAACAGCGTGCAGCGACCGCAGGCCCTTCCCCACGCGTCGAGCCTGCTGCTACTGCAGCATTAAGGATTTGTTATTTGCTGCTAGCATTATTGTATTTGTTTAAAAGAGGTAAATGCGGTGCTATTGACTTAAAATGAACTCCCAAGAACCCGAACAAAGCGCAAAAAACCCACGTGCAGCAGCAGCAGCAGCAGCAGCAGCAGCAGTAGCAGAGCCTCCTAGTCGGCCTCGACTAGGAGGCTCTGCTACTGCTGCTGCGCGCCGCCGACAGCTCCTCCAGCTGAACAAGCACCATTAGGGTTTAATCACAACTAAATGAAAGTTAATTTAAATAGAAACATACATCAAACACAAAACCACAAACCCTAATACCCCGCAGACTGCCGCCTCCTCTGCTGCTGCTGTGCTGCCGGAGGAGGGAGGAGGGGGAGGAGGCGGACCCCAAGTAGCTTCATCGGCAGATATACCAGCAGCAGCAGCAGCAACAACAACAACAACAACAGAAACAGCAACAGCAACACTCTGCTGCTGCCGCTGATACAGCCCGTCACCTTAATGCCGTCTCCCGTGCACTGAACTGTGGAGGTACATTCAAAGTCCGGCTGCTGCTACTGCGTCCAAGTGCTGCTGCAGATGCTGCGACAAAGTGCTGCTGCTGCTGCAGCACACCTATGCTGCTTCCTCCCTTCAGGCTTCTCTCCAACCACTCACTATTGCTTAACAGTGAATAGCTATTGTGCCTCTTCTGAGGAGTGGCAACAGCACCAGTAGCCCCTGCTGCAGCTGCTTTCACGAACTGCTGCAGCAGCTGCATCACTTACTACGGCTTGCTGCAGCAGCCGACTCAGCTGCGGCAGCAGCCGCAGCAGCCCATGCAGCAAACTTGCAACGCGTGACTCATCCGTACACCAATTGGTAAGGGTAGGAGGTCTACAGCAGCTAAAAAGAGAGACTGCAGCGATCGCCGTTCAACAGCAGCGCCACCAGAAGCTGCTGCTGCTGCTGCTGCTGATCGTCCTTCAGCAACGGTCTCTATTGCGTGGCGACCCTAAACCCTAAACCCTAATAACCCGCAAGGATTCCCCTGCAGCAGCGAGAAGACGCGCGATGGGCGCGACCAGGTCCACGGAGGTCTTCGGCCCTAAACCCTAGAGCCCTTAAGTGTAAACCCTAAACCCTAAACCCTAAACATGAAACCCTGTGCCTCCACTGGCCAGGGTTGGCGCTTGAAGCTGAAACCCTCAAAACGCAACCCTAGCGGAGACACCGACAGGCACACTCATGAAAGTAAACAGAGACTCATTGCCTCTCTCCTCCTGACTCCAGCTAGCTAGCAAGCCACAGTTGGCCGCACTTGGCTAGCCACAGCTAGCTAACCACGACTAGCTGCATTTGGCTCGCACTCGACCGGCACAGCACAGCAACACAACCTGAAAACAGAAAGGCACCTCCATTCAGCATGCAGCAGCTAGAGCACTACAGGTGGCTAGCTGTGGCTAGCTGTGGCTAGCTGAGACTAGCTGGGGCTAGATGCAGGTAGCCACACACAACACAAGTTGTCCTTCTGTGTATCCATAATGGAGTGCACAGGTCCTTCACTTTTGCTGCTGTCAGACCCCTCGCTGTTTGTGCTGCTGCTGCAGCAACAGCAGCAACAGCACCAGCCCGCGTACATTCGCATCCGTCTTCATTTTGAGCTGGCGTTGATATATGTCTGCTGTAAGGCTGCCGCGAAGGTGGCTTCGTCTCTGTCCTTTCTGGTGTCTTTTCAGCCCCCCGCGTTTGCTTCTTGCTGCTGGTGGGGTTGCTGCTGTTGCCGTTGTTGCTGCTGGTTGGTGGTTGCTGCTGCTGCTGCCTGTTGTCTTGAGGGCAGTACAGCAAGCGGAAAACGAGGGCGGTGCTGCTGAGGCGGTGTGGCTGGTGACAACTGGCGTTCTAGGGTTGTTGGTTGCTGTTGCTGCTGCTGGGTGTTGCTGCTGCTGGTTGTTGCTGCTGCTGCTGGTTGTTGCTGCTGCTGGCTGTTGTTGTTGTTGCTGTTGTTTTATGGTATTTGTATTTGCTGTTGTGGATATAAGCTGTTGTTGTTCATGATGTGGGGGCTGGGGTTGCTGCTGTGGTGGCTGCTATTGCTGCTGCTGTTGCCGCTGCTGTTGTTGTCGTTGCTGTTATTCTGGGCCCTGCTGCTGTCCTTTTCCCCGTATGTGTTGTTGTTGCTTCTGGTATCGTCGTTGTTATTATTAGTATTACTGTAACTATTACTACTATCTTCGCCACCATTACTGTTACTACTGTTATTATTACCTCCATTATTGTTATTAGTACCACCGTCATTATTATTCGCGTTGCTGCTGCTGCTGCTGCTGTTGTTGTTGTTGCTGCTGCTATTATTATTATTGTCGTTGTTGTTGTTTCCGCTGTTGTTGTTGTTGTTGTCGTTATGGTTGTTGCTGCTGCTGCCTTTGCTATTGTTTTTGTTGCTGGTGTTGCTGTTGTTGTTGTTGCTGCTGCTGTTGATATTGAGGCGTGCAGGCCCTCCTCCCCCGTATCTGTCTCCTACTTCTTTGTTTCTCTGGCTGTTTCTGGTGGCCAGCAGCAGCGGCAGCAGCAGCAGATACGCAGCACAAACAATCCCAAACACCCCCCACATAGGCTTTTCCTGAATGCTGCTGCTGCTGCTGATGCCCACAGTAAACGTGTCATATAGCGCAGACCCTAGCAAGGATAGCCCCCCGCCAAACATGCTAGCCACCCCCACCAGCCGTCCATAGTTTGTAGAGGTGAATATTTCCTTTAGGTAAATATAAACCTGTGATGAGAAGAAAGAAATATAAACTGAAAAGAAAATCACAGAAGCCATATCCCCCGCTAAACCCTTATTTATAGCCAAACCGTAAGATAAAGCCCCAGCTGTATTTAATAACACCATGATGTAAACCACCGGCACGTAGTCGGCCCTGAACGCACAACGCAACAACCCCGCAAGCCCTTAACCCTAAACCCTTAACCCTAGACCCTAATCAATTCTACAAGAGGTATGCAATAACACATGCGACAACCCTTAACCCTGGACCCTAGACAACCCTAAACCCTAAACAGCACTGGCTTTAACCGTGACCTTATCCCTGACGCTAGCCTTTACCTTAAGCAAACCCCAAACCCCAAACCCTAAACAACGCAGCTTCAAACCTTAAACAACCTTCATTCCTAAACATTTTATTGTGCACCGCCCCCCTAGGAAAAAATCACTGTTCCACGGTTTATTCTTTACTGTCTAGAGTCTGAGGGGTTAGGGTTTAGGGTTTAGGGTTTAAGGTTTACGCACAGTCGGCCGAGTACAAGGCAGGGAAGGGTAGACAGAGGAATGGCGATGTTGAGGACCTCGAGGGCTTCATCGAGAAGGAAGTAGTTTGCTGCTTGTTGATAGTAGTTGATAGCAACACTACATATTCCGAAATAGAGGCAAACACAAAAGTACAAGCAAGAGAAGGCCTCTTGCCAGAAGGGTTTGAAGAACTCGTCGTCTGTCACGCTGCTGAGGGTGTTGTTCGAAGGGTACCGTATTCCTCTCCTGCTGCTGTTCCTGCTGCTGCTGCTACTGCTGCTTCTGCTATTGTTGCTGCTGCTGTTGCGGCTGCTGGGAGGAGACGCAGGCACCACCTCCCCCTGCTCTCTGTTGGCAACAGGAGAAAAGGAGACAGCCTCCGGCCTGGCAACGAGGACGAACATATCGACTTGAATGAACCCATCAAGGGGTACGAAGAAGACGACGAGGAGGAGACAGAAGAAGGGGCCAAAAACGGCATAGCCCCAGCAAACACCACTAAACCCAAGGCCAGCTGTCTGTACAGCTCGCAGCACCAGAGGCACAGCGAAGCTGAGAGAAGAAGCAGCACTCAGACAGGTGACAGCAAAACCCACGCTCCCAGGAAAGAGATTGGAAACCGTAAGAACTGGAAAGAAACACAAGTCCGAAGAGGCCCCGATCATGACAAAGGCAGGGATAACAGCGCGGAAGGACTGAGAGCTGGCCCCTAGAAATAGCCACCCACAAATGCTGAGGGTCTGCCCCAGCAGCGCCGTTATCTTGGGGCCCGCCAGGTCTACGAGGGCCCCCGCCAGTGCACTTAAGATGAAATGCGCAGCGTAACAAACAGTAAACAGTCTCTGCACGCCGATGTCTTGCGCCAGACAGACGGGCTGCTCCGTCAAGACCGCTTCACTCTGCTCTTCCGTCGTGCACAGCCAGAGGTAGATCCCCGCGCGAAACAGCATCGAACTGAGGGGTCCCCAGCCGAAGTACACGCAAGACGTGAGCAGCGCGTTCAGCACGTACACCGCAAGCAGCACGTAGCGATTCAAACCGTAGGGCGTCGGCTGGAGGGCTGCCGGGTGGTCACAGGCAGGGAGGAACGGCTTTACACGCTGCACTAGCCGCTGCAGAAAATGGTGCAGCGGCTGCAGACGCTGTTGCAGATGCTGCTGCAGACCCATCGCTGCAGCAGAGAGAGCGGGCTGAGGGACTCAAGGCCCCCCCAAGCCCTTGCTGCTGCTCCTGCTGCGCAGTGTACACTTCATTTCACCTTTTCTCACCCCCCCCGAACCCAGAACTTGTACCGACACCCAATACGACGTAAAAGGAGAAGACTGCACGCAACAGAAACACAAAAAGGAGGGGACAATAGACAATACTCTATAGGACTCGTGGCTGACGAGGCGTCAGGCCGCCTCATTCCAGAAACGTAAGCCCTTCAGACAAAAAGGCAACAAAAGGCATAACAGGCGCACTCATATGTTGCTGGTGCTGCTGTTGCTGATGCTGGTCTTGCTGGTGGTCCTGTTGCTGTTCCTGCTGCCGCCAGCCGCAGAACCGGAGGGCCCAAGGAACGTCGAGGGGAGGGATGAGTGGGGTTGGAGTCGCTGCGTTCAAATTCAAAGGTTTTAAGGTTTCATTTTATTGTCTTTTAGCTGAGAGAACGAAAAAATCGAAGAAATGCACTTCCTGCGGCAGGATGCGGAGGGCCCGGCGCTGGTGAGCCTCGAGAGGTCCATTGGTCCTCCCAGCCGATGCGGCAGCCACCTAGCGACAGCGCCTATTAGCTCAATAAAACCTCGTTTAATTTGTTTAATTGGTTAACTAATCAAATTTGAATGATATAAGGAGAATGGATGGAACGCAACCCAACCTTTAGGCCTATTACTAGGGTCTTCCTCTAGCCCCAACCTGCGGGGCCACCGCTGCAACGTATACGCAGGCGCTAAAGCCTGTGCCTCATATCTCACTGTATGTCTTTCTTTGCCTTCAATTTATGCTAAGGAGCTTTAAGGAGGGATAAATTGCTGTTCAGGGTGCAGGTAGGCAGCTGTGGGGAACTACAGCTAGCTGGGTGCCCCGCTAGCTAGCTGGAGATAGCGTAGGTAGGAGGCACATATACAAGAGCAGGTCTAGAACAACAGGCTCCACAGCCTCCTGGGGAAGGCCCTTAGGGACCTGCTGCTGGTGGCAACAGCTTTCGGGCCGTTGCTGCTGCTGCAGTCGCTGGAGCAGCTGCAACAGCTGAGAATACCTGCTGCTATGCAGCATGTGCTCATTGTCCGCTTATTGTTTTCTATTTTCATGGATTTGTAAGCCCCTACCTAGTTTATAAAGAGTGGTACGGCTGAAATCATGCATGCTCGCATGCATGCATGTTTGCTGTGAACGAAGAGAAGTGCGTTTCGGCGCAACGGCTGATTAAGGTATTGTACACCACAAAAATTGCTTGTAAACTGCAGTCTATGCACCAAACACCAAGATTTTGTACACAGATGTTCAAATACCTAAAGCCGCCCGTTCTGCTGTGTCCCCCTGTAGTTTCAGAGGGAGGATTCTCCTCTCTATTGTCTCATACAGAGAGGAGCGGTGTTTCTTGAAGTTTGACTTCGGTTTGAATAGCAGGAGCAGCAACAGGGTCAATATCGGGGCAGCTGCCTTATGGGACCTTGCCTAGTTAAGTGGCTAGGCCCTGCTGCCGATACAACCTGTCTGCGAAGTGCTATACAGCAGCAGCAGCAAGTCTGCTGCTGCTGTTGCTCTCACCTTGCATGCAAGTACGCGCCTCCCAAATTCCACAAAAGAACACCAAGAGGCTCCTCAGGAGTCCATACGCATGCAGATACACCCCAACCCCACAGCAGCCCTCATAGCCTCGCTAATAGGCAAATGCGGTGTCCGTAAGCTCTATGCTGTAAGGGTTCAAGTCCCTTCATCCTCGTCAATACATTCTCTTACCTTGTTGAGTGCTTGTGCGACAATGACATACATTCTGCGATGTCCCTACATCCTAGAGCTTTCCCGTGGAGCCAGCAGAGCAACAGTAGCATCAGCAGCAACACCGGCCCTTGAGGCCTGCAGCCCTCGCTGCTCTTCTGTGTTGTCTCTACTGTACACTCAGCTGTACCACTGGCTTTCGTCTCTCTATGCCGTTTTGTCTCTGTCTCTCTTGTACTGCCTCTGGCTCTGTGCTTGTCTTCTCTCTGTCACTGTTGCTCTGTCTCTGTCTCTTTTGCACCATCTACGTCTTTGTCGTTTTGTTTCTGTCTTAGCTACTAGATCACAGTAGTTTATTTAAAATAATAACAACATTATAGAGCATCAATGGGATGCAATAACACATATACCATTGGCCACCGTCTCCGTTATTGTGCCTCCTCGCCTCTGTCTTTCGGTTTCCTCTGTCCCGCCCCATTACGCCTTTGCGCCTCCTCTGGGCGCTCTCAAACTCTCTAAACAATTCTTGCTAGCCAGCTTGCTAGCCCCCTAGCTAGCCAGCTAGCGCCTTAGCTAGCTCGCTAGCTATCGACTGCCGCTAGCCATTGAGCAAGGCAGCTAGCTACCTAGCCTACTGGCTAACTGATTGTACCGCTAGCTAGCTCGTTATTTGGCAGTTCACGCAATAAATCGGTACTTCAGTGCGCCCCCATCGCTCTGTCTCCCCCCGAAGACCGACATAGGGTATAAATATTAATTATACATACTAGCAGTATAATAAGCCTTGGGGTTTAGAGGGTCTGCTGCGCCTTCTCATAGAGGGCATCAACGACGGCAGCCATGTTTGCTACTGTAGAGAGTACGTCTGCGTAAAGCTGGGGTGTCTCCTGTTCTTCGAAGAGGACGAGGACGCCCAGGCCCTGGTCGAGTGTCCCCTTGAGTTTTCCGTCCAGCATCATGCGGCAAAGTGTCTCCTCGACCTCCTTCTCCGGCAGCGCCATGAGGCGCGCCACGTGCGACAGCTCCACACGCGAGTAAGCCTGCAAGGTCTTGTGCAGGTCCTCTTCGATCAAGGCCGCGTACAAGTCCGCGAGGTGTTCTTCGACGAAGGCGTCTCCGTCCAGCGCCCAGCGGTACGCGTTCAACAACTCCCGAAAGAGCTTCAAGGACCGCTCCCGCCGGCTGATCGCCAGCAGGCGCAAGGCCTCCAGCCGCGCGCACGCGGGTTCGACTCCCGGCGCCGGCGCCGCGGCCCGCGCGACGATCCCCGCCGCCGTTGGGTCGTCGCAGGAGACGATCCCCGCTGGATCCCGGGACCCCACAGGCTGCTCGTAGTAACGTAAACTCTGACGAGTAGACAACAAACTGGGCACGTCCTCTGGACGCCCCATCAATATCTTCATCAACAGCATGTACGTCAGAGCCCGCATAGCCAAGTCCCGCTCTTCAGCTGTGCAGATACACAAACACACACAAATGTAAACAGATACACAATATCAGTTCGTTTATGCGAACCCAAACTTTTGTAAGTGGACGCACGTGCATGCACATTCACACGCGCATGCAAACGCGTGTACGTAGACAGATATCCGTATAATCACATGTATTTCTGTCCATATGTATACTATGCATACAGTTTGTCTATGCAGATGTGTGTATATAACTAAGTCGACCAGCATGCAGCGAAAAAATGCAGGTAAACGGGAGGAAAGTTCAGAAAAAAAGGGGGAAAGAGTAGGACGGCAAGGAATAGTACAGAAAAACATGCAAGAAGAAGGACAAGAGCAGGATAATATAAAACGTAAACACAAACAAGGACAGGCTTATCTAAAGGGCTGTATGCAGGAAATCCAATCAGTCTCCTTACAGCTACGAACGCGCTTTTCCCCTGCTGCTGCTCCCGCCGCTCCGGCTGCTGCTGCTGCTGCTGCTGCTGCTGCCTTCTCATGTCTCCTTTGCGTTTCATGCGCCGCCTCTTGGCTGCTAAAGGCTTCGAAAGCCTCAAAGAAATACGAGAACGCCGTGCGGTAGTCTTTGTCTTTTGCATGCAACACTCCAGCCTGAACAAGCCCCAAACCCTAAACCCTAAAACCTGAGCCGTCGGCCGTATGAACAGCATGCATGCGGCAGCAGCCCAAACAAATACACCGCAATAAGACGGAGTAGAAGCAGCGTGGTGGCGAACAATGAAAAGTGAACGAAGCAGCGTGGTGGCGAACAATGAAAAGTGAACGGGCAACAGAGGAAAAGCAGATGCCGACAAATAAATCAAGCAGCAGCACCAAAACAGCTGCCCTGCTGTTGCTACTGCTAAGCGTCAGGAGTCAAAGCCCTTTTAAACAGTGGTGAGCTCCAGCAGCAACAGCAGCGGCAGCAACAGCAGCGTTACCTGTAGGTCTAGCTGCCCCTGTATGGTGGGGGGACAGTGAATAGCATTTGCTGTCGTCCTTGCTGCAGTTAATGCTGCTCTGCTCTTTGGCGCATTCTTAAGAAGATATTGAACCTCGGAATCCAGTAAGAATACTTCAACTAGCAGCTGCTTCTCCTCTAGGCGCTTGCATGCACGCAGCAGCACCAGCAGCAGCTGCTGCGCCTTCGCTAGGGCTCCCTGAGCCACCCAGGCCTTAGCCAGCGACAGCTGCAGCCGCAGTTGTAAGAAATGCCGCCTCTCTTGTTCACACCAAGCAATAGCGGGCTCGCAAACTGCAACAACTGCAGCAGGAGACCGTCTTGCTGCTGCTGCTGCTACGCGGGAGACAAACCCCCGAAGCACCTTTGCTGCCTTCGATTTAGGCTGCGAATCAAAGACAGATAAACAGGCAGACAGCAAGGAGCGTAAGCCCTCACAGTCACTGACCTCCGCATACACCCCAGCCAACCACCCAGCCCCCTCCTCATACACACGCAGCGCCTCCTCCCGGCATGCTAATATATCGCTGTTTCTGCTGCTGCTACTGGTAGCAGAGGTGGTGGTCTGGCTGTCCTTGGCTGCGCCAGAAGCGGCGCCTTCCGGTGGTAAACATGCTGCTGCTGCCGCCGCTGCTGCCGCTGCTGCTGATGTTAGGGCGCGCTGACACAGAGCTATAGCCTTCTCCCGGTCGTCCTTTAGGGTTGCTTCGGCCTCCTGCAACAGCAGCGAGGCTTCCTTTACAGCTACCTCAAGACATTCCCCATTTCCTGCCGCTGCTCCTGGTGCCGTTGCTGCTGCTGTTGCGGCGTCGGCCGCCGCAACGGAGCCCTGGGACTCTCCAGGGCGCGTTGAGCCTCCCATACTAAACTGAAGGCGACGCCTACAGCAGCAGCAGCAGGAGCAGCAGCCGCCGGAGCAGCACCTGCTGCAGTACCCTTGCGCTACAGCGTGGGCAGCACAGCAGCCCTAGGAGGCGCAGCAGCTATTTCAGCGCAGGACCGCACACCGCCTATAAAGATTTAACACTTGTACAGAAAAGCACGAAAACAGCAGCAAGAACAATCTGCTGCTGCTGCTGCCACAGCTGTATGTATGTACACCACATGCATCTGCTGCTGCTGCTGCTGCACGCGCAGCAGCGGCGGCCGCCTCGTCGCCTAAAGCGCGCAGTCACACTTTCTGGTCCCTCTAACAAACAGCAAATTAAAGCGATTTAAAATGAATATGAAGGATATTAACTGTATCCTTAGACTAGTTAAATCAACACAGGACGACGGAAGAGAAAGTGGGGGAACGGCGGTAGCAGCAGCAGCAGCAGCAGCAGCAGCAATGTGGCATACTCTGTTGGGAGCTGGCTGAGAAGCGTTCAGTTGGTCTTAGGAGACAGCCTACATGCAAGTAGAAGTTCTCAACAATTGTCTACAGCTATAATGCATGCAGCAAGGAAGGCTTGGTTGTGCTTGCATAGGAGGCTGTCTTGCATTGTTCCCGGTCTGTAGACCCTTGATATTATCGAAGGACCGCTGGCAGCTGTAGTAGAGTCAAAGTACTTAGGACCAGAGCTGGAGAAAGGCTACTAAATAGAAGCTGGCCTCATTGCCCTCATCAGTCCCTACGGCGTATCGGCCTATGGGACTGGGGCCGGTGCCAGGCGAGGCGGTGCAGCGTAGTCTGTCCGAAGTTGGCTGGGAAGCATTAACGTGCTTTACAGTCTTAGGATGTTTAGGTCTTACTAGACAGACTGTGATCACGGAGGGACGCTCAACGATTTTCTACAGAGATAGTGCAGGCAGCAGGGGAGGCTTGGCTGTGCTTGCATTTGAGGTTGGCGTGCATCATTCGTCTCACTACGCTGCCGCGCAACTGATGATCCTCTCTAGCATCCCCTGGCCTGGAGCTGTTGCTCCCAGGGTGCTTAGAGACAATGCATGAAGCCCCGCAGCTTTTGCGGGGTTCTTGGCGTAGCTGAAGTTCTTACCTAAAGTGGCTCCATTACAGGTCGTGGCGGCCCTTGAATAAGTTTGAGGGCACTTGTTAAAGTCAGTAGCATTCACAAAGGCAGCTACGAGCAGCGAGCCCAACCCCCAGAGCAGGGAGACCTGGTGCACAGTAGAGATTATTGACGAAGATGCCCTGTATGGATAGGCTCTCTCAGAATGCTTCCTCAAAACCTCAGCCCTTTATAGTGCGGCTTGGTCGTGAGTAGCCGTCTCGTAGGAGGCTATGAACTTTTGGGAGCCTCTCGGAGCTGAAGTAGACTTGATTTCTGCAGTCCATCCAGCAGGAAATCCAGTTCCGCCAAGATCAATTCATGAAAGATACCTCAACCGTTGCCAACCGTTTATGTATGAGGGGCACCGAGGTGTGGAGGCAGCCAGAGACTTTTTGCGGGTCCGTCGCCGTGTGCTTCCGTCTTCAAAACACACTTGAAGGTTTGCAATTCGTACAGGTATGTTCTTTATTAGAATTTGAGACATGACGTTGGCGGCTACACCTAAGCAATGCTTCCACTTCCTTGGAGTCACTTCCTCAGAGCACATCCGGAACTCGGAAGTCCTCAACTGTGAGCTGCCCCGCAGGTTTATCTCCTGGCCTGCAAGGAAATGGCTGTAACAATACTGAAAAAGTTATGTGGCGGAAACTATCCGTAGGATGCACCACAGAGGAATATCAATCATTGGTGAACGGGCGTCCAATCGTGGACTAGGAGCTTCAATGTAAATGAATCATAGCAGGCCCGTCCCCGAAAGGGAGGCAATCGGCAAGCGGCTGGGAACGGAGAGAGAACTGAAGAAGGAAATTGTCGATATCGCTCAGAGGATGGAATAAGTTCGCACTAAAGGGAGAAAAATATCGCTTTCACAGCCCTATATGGGAACGTAAGGTGTTATGAAAATTGCCCGGATCTAGAGCCTATGGATAATGGGAGTGTGAATGGAACGACCACTCAGAAAGGGATTAAAAGCGGCAGGCGACAGTAACTGTCAAGTTCAGCAGCCCGAAGGATGCACCGAGAGGCGTACCTGCTTTTTATATAAAGAGCACGTAGATATAATAAAACGCTGTAGAAGTATGAATAAAGCCACGGAAAGGATGAAGAAGGACTTCGGCTAGCGCCGCCACGATAACAAAAAACGATCAGAACTTCCGGACTCCCACGCAACGGCCAACGCAGCGATGGGATGAAACAGGTGACTGCCACAACTGCAGGTCCTCCTCAAGCGAGCTCCATGCTTGTTCGTATTCGACTCAGTGACACGGAATTGATACCAGCTGCTGAGCAGGCTGCTGAGCATTTGGCCTGGCGTAGCAGAGGCCACGGCAAGGAGATGCAACACAAGGATATATATGTTGCCTCACTCTCTGTGACCACGCTTTAGGGATGACAGGCAGAGAAAGAAAATAAGCAAAACGACGGCGGTTGAATGCGATCTTAGCTAATGAAGTGATTCATATGTACGGGGTATATGCGCTCGTCCAGTTTTCCACGACATAATCCTAGGCATCCGGTACGTGATCAAGTAGAGGGCGTACACGCGACTCCCTGACGGCACTGTCGAGGGTTGCTGGCCAGAAAGCGATTAAAAAGCCCGCGTGTCAGCATTGTCGCCCCGCCAATAGCATTTGTGCCTTCTACGGTAAAAGGAGTAGCAGCACTGTCCCCACTGCTACTACTCCTCTTACCGTATGAGAGAGAAACGCGGAGGTCACTACGCAGTGTAGGCAGTGAGGGGTCATTACGCAGTATAGGCAGTGAGGACACTGCATACAACGATAGAGAAACCTATGCGCTCTATCGTGACTGCCTTAGAGAGAACGCGATTTGGTCGTAGTGACACCCGAAGAACAGCTGAAGTGGGTACAACAGAAGGAATAGTTCCTACACAAACTAAAACCAACGAGCTACCAGCGCGGTGGCCACCCACTGCACGCCCCATACACCCCATCGACGTCGTCCCTGAAGCAGCTGCAAGCTTTGCCCCGAGGTACGGCAGTCCCCACACCGCAAAGAGCGTGTCGAAAAGCAAGTAGACGCTGTTAGGGAGAGGCAACGTTCATGTAAACTAACTTCAACTAACGCGTTTGCACAAAGAAAATGGCGGAAGATGGCGCATGTGTGTCGACTTCAGCCCCTTAATCGTGCAGATTTTGCGTTACATTCACTATTTATGCGCCGATGCCTTTTTCCTCACACCAATACTTCCCGAAGAGAGGAACTAGACTACGCTTCATACCTGCACCCGCAAGTAACAATGGATGTGCATATCTACTCGGCTAGCTATTGCACCTGCCAAACTGCAAACAAATCACCTATTATTTCTTACTGCCAATAAGTGGGGGATGAGCGGTTATATATATATCGGCAATGTGCTGTGCTCGGGTGGAATGTGCAGGAGCACTTGCAGCATCTACGATGTGCTGTGCTGTAAGCGAGAACCTGCGATACGTGAAAGCGCAGGAGCGCTCGTCTTTTTACGCAGACTACGGTTTATTACTAGGGTTCCGTGCCTCTGCAACAAGGGTCGACACAGACCCAGCGAGGATAGAGGCTAGCTGGATGTGGCTGCTACCCGTACACATTCGCGCGTAAGTTGAGAAGACTTGGCCACCCATAGTAGCGCCGCAACATTAACCGTGGATTTATTCGCGTTGCTGTCTCTCTGATAAATTAGTCAAGAAGGAGAATCAGCTTATGCTAAGCGCGAATCTATTTGTTATTAGGGTTAGTGGAGGCGGCTTCCCCGGTAAGCCTTGTGCTGGGGTTTTGTGCAGTGGTACCTCCTTTTAAGTTCGTTTTGCCGCAAGTAGACCATGTAAACGACTTAGGGTTTAGATAAGACAGAAAACACGACATGCGGCATCTATTATGTGTGAGCTCCCACACGGACTTCTAGGTTTAGCTTTAGATATCTGCTTGCCTCTCTAAGAAGTATTGTTAAAGCATTCAAGCTTAAGTGCCTACGTTCGCATGCAGTAAGCGCATTTCCCGTATTCCTTTGCTCTGTTTTTAAATGTTAAATAATGGTGATTTGACATATTCCAAGTAGCTGCTGCCGCGGGAGTGACTGCTGCACCAGCAGCAACAGCAGTAGCAGCAAGAAGAAGCTTCAGTACCCTGCATACGGCAAAAGCCGTAGTTATCTTCACTCAGTACCAACGAAAGTACGGCGAACAAGAAACTAGAACGGCCTATGAGCATATCCTCCCTATATTTGGCTACTGTGACAACCATCATTACTGTTAGTGCTTTTGAAGTAGATTCTGTAATCGCCTCCGTTGCAGTAGCAGGAGCAGAAACTCCACCAACTGCGGGGGCAGCAGGAGTTCTGTTACTATATAAAGGCACTAAGCCCCGTCTTCCCTCCGTCTGCACGCTATGGGTAAACGTTCGATGGGGTATAGGCTTCGAAGGTTAGGGGTTATGGCATAAGTTGAAGGGTTTAGGATCTAGGGCTTAGGGCATCGGCGTCGGTCTATTGATAGCAGCGTTGGCCGCAGCGCTAGCGGGAAGACAAAATATAGACAAAGAGAAAGGAGACAACATAGGAAGATGGGGAGAAAGGAGGCAAAATATATGAATAAAGCAAGAGGACACGCAACACATAAACGAAGAAAGTATATATAAACGAAGAAAAGGGGCAAAATATACAAACAAGGAGAGAGAAGAACAAGTAAAAAGATGGAGCGAAGGGAGACAAAATGGTTGAACAGAAGGGACACAAAATACAAGCACGGAGGGGATACATAAACAAAGGAAAGAGACAAACTATATAGAGAAACCGAAATGAGACAAAATGTACCAACAAAGAAAATACAAAACAAACGATAGAGATGAAATATAAGGACAAACAAAAACGCAAAGTGGCCTCAGATTAGCGGGCGTCGGTGGGGGGGGAATGAAGCTGTTTTTATTGTTGTTCCACTCTTTTGTCGTTCTTGTCGTTTAATTAACTATATTAAGTGAAATAGTATACAATATAGGGTAAATGAAGGTAAAAAGGAAGGAATGGTTATATCGATCCGCACCGGGCGCCGAAGAGCAACAAAGGGAATCGCTGCCCTGGGGTCCAGTGGTATCGACGCAGCTGCAGCAGCAGCAACAGTAACACCAGCATCCTTTCTTCTTTTCCCTTTATTTTTGTTTTATGGGTTTGATTTTATTTCAACTCTGAATTCACGGATAGAGCACCGCATATATCCTCCTAATCGGGGGTTGCTCGGGGCCCTCACTAACGGTCCCTAGACCCTAAACTTTAAACCCGCGGATGTGAACCCTTAGCCGTCCACGTTGGGTTCCGGCGGCATCAGCTTTCCAAAACCCAAAACCCTAAACCCTACACCCTCAGGGGTGAGCCCTAACCGCTCAGGAGTGCACACTTAAGCCTCAGCCGTACGGAGGATATGGCTGTGGTTAGCTTGTGGGCCTTCTTCCGCCGCCTGGAGGCTTGGGTGATAGGGTTTAGGGTTTATGGCTTGATTATTGCACCATTTAGGTTTTAAAAAGTCCATGATTTAGTATTTGGCCGGCATGGTTGGCTCTGGAGCTCGCATGTGGGGGCGGGGCCGTTGCTGAAGGCTTCGTTTTATGATATTACAGGCTTATTGGGGCTTAGGTTTTAGGGTTTTCCAAGGTTTATAATTTCCAGCGTTTAAGCTTTAGGGCTAATATGGTTTACAGTTCAGGTTTTATTGCGAAGATGAACAAGTCGCGTGTGACCTCGCTGTTGCGCTCATTCGTGCCAGGAAGTAACCACCCTGCTGCATCTCAGCGTACACCATATGGCTTGAATCGGTATGTGTTGCTTCTGGTGTATGCGCTGTTTATAATTTTAACCTTTGGTGATTTTTTGGGCTGGGGGCCCCTGCGTTCAATGCTGCTGCGATCTGGAGCCTTCGCGTGGCGCTGCAACAACAGTAACAGCGGCAGCAGCAACAGCGGCAGCAGCGACAGCAGCAGCAGCGACAGTGGCAGCAGCGACAGTGGCAGCAGCGACAGCGGCAGCAGCAGCGAAGACAAGTACACGGTAGGTATGTGCACAGCGCAGAGAGAAGCAGTTCAGTTTTTGTTTGCTTGTTCTTACGCGGCCCACTTCACAGCGCTCGCCTTAGGGGGCCTCCTTGTCGATGTGGGGGGCCCCAAGGTCACTGCGTTGTTGGGGGCGGCTATGAGATGTGCCGGCTGGAGTTTATTGGGGTTCTCATCTTTAGACTTTTGCGCTTATATTCCTTCGATGTTGTTCATAGGGGGTGGTAGCGGTATGACGTATATATCCCTTCTCTGTGTTGCAAGTTTGTTTCCGGGGGCTGAGGGGTTTTGCCTGATGCTGCTCGGTTCTGCCACTTCACTTAGCCTCGTTGGTCCCTCTGTCATCAGCAGCATCCATTCCCCCGAAGGGTCTGTCGCGTTTAATTGTCTAGTCTACGCTGCTAGTGTTATTGCCGACCTTCTAGTCGTGGGGATGTTGGTGCCGCTAGACGGCTTTATAGGCACGGATCTCTTCGTCCTCATTCAATCCATCAACTCCAACTCGATCGTTGCTGCTCCCATCCCGCAGCAGCAGCAGCAGCAGCGGATGCAGCAGCGGTTCTCAACAGCTCGCCTCTCATTACAATACTCTGCCCTGCAGCTGCAGACGCAGTCGCAGCGGTCTCGTCTGGCGATGCAGATCCACCAGCAGCAGTCCCGTATCGTGGGGCAGCTGCTGCAGCAGCGGCGGTCCCAGCTGGCGCAGCAGGAGGACCAACAGGAGCAGGAGCAACAGCAGGGGCGGCAGCGGCCGCTGCCGCTGCTGTTCCAGCAATCCCAGAACTCGCTCCAGCAGCAGCAGTCCCAGCAAACTTTGCAGCAGCAGCAGTCCCATACTTCGCTGCAACTATCTCTGCAGCAGCAGCAGTCCCAGCACTCTCTTCCGCAGTCTCTGCAGCAGCAGCAGTCCCAGCACTCGCTGCAGCAGCATTCTCCCCGACAGCAGCAGCAGGAGCAGGAGCAGCAGCAGGAAGGTGCTCATCGACACAGCCTTCGCGTCCCTCTCGAGTCTCAGCAAACAGTCACTAGCTCAGAAGGCGGCGCGCACGGGTTGTCTTTAGGAAGAGGGGGTATAAGCACAGTCACAGACGATGATTTCTTTCGTTCTTTCTGTTCTGAGGCCTCTTCGCTGCTGTATATTGGGATGTGCATTTACTTCTGCTTCTGCGGAGCCACGGTCCTCTTTTATATCCAACGTTACCGCGAATTTCTTTACCCAGTCCCCGTGAAAGCATTCAGAACGGCTGCGCCTATAGCAGCGATACTCTGTATCGCCATTGGACGCGTGTGAGCCTAAAGGCTAAACTTGGAACCCTAACAAACTATAAACCCTAATACACTCTAAACCCTAATAAGCTCTTGTCCTTCAACGTGTCCCAGTGAATGCATTCAAAACTCCTTCACCCATAACAGCGCTATTCAATATCCCAATCGGATGCGTGCGAGGCTCAAACTTCAGTCCCTCACTCTAATAAGCCACAATAAGCCCTAAACCATAAATATTAGACTTTAAACGATAAACGCCATTTAATCGTAATAAGGTCCAACCCTAATAATCCCTGAACCCTCATAAGCCCCAATAAACCTTGACAAGCCCTATCGGTTGAAACTGTAAACCCCTGTGAACACTCACGAACACCCTAAACCCTAGGCGCCGCCTCCCTGAACGGCTTCACTCAGACCCTCGGGTTTGTGTGGGTTTCCGCTTTGGAACAAGGCTAAAGGGTTTAGGGTTTAGGGTTTGAGTGTGTGCGCTTCTCAGGGCGGATTTCGTGCAGGTGGTGTACGTGGTGATGACTTTGAATATGTGGGGTTTTTTGAGTTTATTGTTTGCTTGGATAGGCAATTCCTTTTGCGCGACATTATCCGTTTGTTTTTTTTGTCCGTATTTAACTGCCTCTACACCTCAGGTCTTCCTGTACACTCGGGCTTTGTTTACGTCCACTAACTTTGGGAGGCTGGCGGGAGTGATTTGTCTGGCGGGGGGATTGTCTTCGGTTTTTCTGGAAGAGCTCTACGAATACCTTGCAGAGCTGCGATTTGAAGGCGATCCGCGGCCCATTCTCCTGGTGCATGCAGGGATCCTTGCGGCTGCGTTTCTGCTGCTGGTGCTGATGGCTCGTGCAGCGCTGCGCAAACAAAATGAACAAAACACCCTCGCCGGAATAAATCCCAAGGACGCCCCACAAGGGGACCATTCCTCCCCACAAGAAGCACTTAGCAGCCCTTCACCCTCAAGGAGGCAAACAGAGAATGCTGCTGCTCCATGCGGTCCCGAAAAAACGGACAACCAAGAGCTAAGCCCTAAACCCTAGAGTCTAAACATGAACAATGGACAATTACAGAAAGCCATCAACTACAATACACATAACCAACAATCTTCAACGCACGCAACTACAAAATAACCTGCAAAAAGCACAACTAGCACATACATTAACAGACATTAACAACAAACACACGCACCACCGCAGCCCTGCGCGGCCAGCAACTGCAGCGCGGCAGCCTCTTCGCCCTCCGCTTCCAACCCTGTAGGCGACCGAGTTGAAAACCACAACCCCAAAACGCTTTCAAACGAATAATATTTGAAAGCCACCGGGAGTCAACGGGCCGCAGCGGCGCAGGGTCTATGGTTTAGGCCTTCTCGTAAGGATGGCCAATGGAGCTGGGACAGACCAGCCACTTCGAAGGCCCCTTTCTCCACGGCCTTCTTTTTTCAGTGTGGTAGCGCCATGCGAATCCTTTAGCCATGAAGCATGCATGCAGTAAGCATGCATGCGCCATGTATGCAGTAAACAATGGAGAGTGCAACGTGGCGCAGCCGTAGCGCCCGAGCCTGCGATGTGGGTCCGTAGACCCACCCTGGTTCAGATTCTCTTTTCTCTGTTTTTGGGATATCCGACTTGTATTGATTGGCTTTTAGATAGTATTGCCCTTCTTATTCAGCGAACTGTTAAATAAAAGACTAGGGTTTAGGGTCTAGCGTTTAGGGGTTCCCTCAGTAGTAGCTCCCGTTACCTTGCTACCTTTTGTTGCCACACTACCGCCGGTTTCGTATTTTACAGCTTCGTGTGCGTCTCTGGCAGCTCCTGCTTTTCACTCACTATGCCTCCCCGTTCCTCCCACACGGACATTAAACTAAACAAAGCTGCCCGTGGCTGTGCTGCAGCATGTGAGATGGCCGTTGAAGCAGACAATCTCCAGGAGCTTGAAACTTTCTGCTGCTTGCCATCTCTGAATTATATCTTGAGTGGTGTACGACAAACACGGGCGACGCAGTTAGTTGGTGACGTCTTATGGCCAATTGATCAGGCTTTGGGTGGCAGAATTAAGGGCTCCGCCCGTACTTGGGTTTAGGCGCGAATGAAGGGGCGAGTGTTAGGTGTTTAGGCCCTAGGGTTTATACTTCAGGGTTACGGTTAACAGCGCAAGACCACTGCGGTGGGGTTGTAGTAGCGTTGCTGAGGAAGGAGAAGCGCACGGGAGCTGGCGACTGCTGTGTGAGAGTTTAAAGTATAAAAATGAAAGTATCTTAAATAAAAATGAAGTAATTTATTAAATAAGAGCAAAATGCAAACGGCTGGCCGCTTGTTAGCGCTGCCAGTGCTGCCGCCGCCGCGGCGCCCCACAGACACTGGGCTCGCTATCTGGTGCTGTTGTATGTTTGTGCTGGGTGAGCAGCAGTATTTCGTCAAACTGTACATATTTTTGCTTTTTATTTTTCGTTTCTATTTAGTTATTAAATTCAAAATGCTTCTCTAATGTTCATCTTGTCGCGGTCTTCGCCTCTCGCTGCTGCGCACTGAAGCGCCGCTGCCGACAACAACCGGCGGGAACCCTAATCGCTAAACCCTAAACCCTTAACACTTGATTTTAGCGCTTAAATATCAACTTCTTAGATTTGTTTCCAGTTTTCTCTACAGGTATTTTCTTATCAGTCCTGTCACAGTCGCCTGCGTGCCCCTGAGCGGACCTCCGGTCAGGCCACTGGTTCTGGTTTGGGTGTATGCGCGCCGCGGCCCTGAGAGCTGCATCCCATTAAACATACTTCCCATTCGCTCATATTGTATGGGCACAGTAACACGTATCTGGCTTTTTTCCTCCCTTGCTTCTGTAGCTGCGGCGCAGCTGCCTGTACACCTCGCTTGCAGATCCGAACTGCCTAAACACATCAACGCATCGTAAATTGACTATTTCACAGGTACTTCAGTCCCAGCTGCAGTCAGAAGGCGCTTTAATGGCCCTGACACACCGACAGTCAGCTGCGCGAGCAGGAGCAACAGAAACAGCAACAGTGGTGGCGGCAGTAGCAGCAGTAGCAGCGTCAGCAGCTTCGGGGCTTTCTTTCACGATGAGGTGAAGAATAAAGGGACAAGCAAGTGGCAGGCATCCTTTGGAGGCAAGGCAACCTGTTCGGGTGCTCTTTCTTGCAGTTTTTGCTGTGAACCGTAAACCCTAAACCCTATCGCACCGCCATCTGCACCACCATCCGCGCCGCCTTGCGAACACAAGTCAACCGGGACCTTCAGATATGGCTTAGAGGGCAACTCAGGAGCACAGCCGCATCTCTACACGCACATCTGTGAGCACATTCCAGCAGCAACAACGGCCAGAAATCAGCGGCAGCAGCAGCAGCAGCAGCAACAGGTGTAACAGAAACCGCATCAGGTGCAAATAGACCGTGACGCATCAACTACAATGCCCTCGTCTTCAAGTGAGTCTGCATCAGGACACCAGACCGCTCTGACTATGCAGCAGGAGCAGCAACAGCTGCAACAACCGAGGCAGCAGCAACAGCAACAGCAACACGAACGACTGCAGCAGCAGCAACAGGGCGATCCACAGACGCAGCAGCAACAGCAACAGCAGCAACAGCAACAGAAAGAGGACAGCTCCACCTGGGCAGGGCTTGCACAGGAGTTGACGTTTGAGCAGCGCCGCATGACGCCCCAGCAGCAGCCGCAGCAACAGCAACAACAACAGCAACAGCAGCAGCAGCAACAACAACAGCAGCAGCAGCAACAGCAGCAACAAGACGGAACAGAGAGCCAGCCACTGAAGCTGATGCACAGGCAGCTACACAGTGAGCAGGAGCCAGAGGAAGACCAGCAACAGCAACAGCAGCAACAGCAGCAACAGCAACAGCAACAGCAGCAGCAGCAGCTGCTGCTACAGCGACAGAAGCCGCGTTCGATAGAACGCTTCTGCCTACGAGAGACAAGAGCTGTTGCACCTGCAGCAGACACACCCGAGGTGATCCCTCGAACTCTGAAGAAGGGACTTAGCCTGCCTTCCAGCATCACAGCAACAGCTTCCGCCATCCAGCAGCAGCAGCAGCAACAGCCACAGCAACAGCAGCAACAGCAGCAACAGCAGTATAAGCAGCACCACAGACAGCGCCGAAGGCTCTTGCGCAAAGTGCAGCCGCCCAACTTGTCTCCCGCGAAGAGACAACCAGGAGACAGCTCAGCAAAGGTCAAAGGGAAACTCTTGGGAGCAGCAGCAGCAACAGCAGGCAACTGCCACAAGCAGCAGAGACCACAGCAGGCAGCCGCAGCAGTCCGCGGCGCAGCGCTACAGTGGCCAGCCCTCGATTCCCAACCGCCTGACTGCCTTGCTGCTGCTGTTGGTTCGGAGCAGCAGATCAAGCAGCAGCAGCAACAACAACTTTTGCTGAGGCAGCTGCCAGCAAGGCTGGCTCTTCTTCAACAGCAACGACAGCAAAAGCAGCAGCCGAAGCAGCAGGCGCTGCAGCAGGCAGGTCAGCAGCAGCAGCTCCAAGAGCTGCTGCAACTGCAGACCCAAAGGCCTCAGCAGCTTCAACATCAGCTGCAGCACCAGCAGCTGACACCTACCTTCTCCGTGGGCTCCCTGAGGAAGAAGCCTCCCAGCCGATGGAAGAGGCCTTCCCCCTTCGGGCTCCGCGTCGACTTCCCAGTGAACCCTTTGCTGCAGCCCCTTCTTCTGGACAAGTGGGTTTGCTGCTTCTGCTGTTGCAGATAGTGCTGGTGATGCTGTTGTTGTGTTGAGGTCCGCTGCTGCATCTCTTTGCATGGGAGGAATGCGCTTCTTCGGACTGCAGCTGGTACAGCTGAAACCCACCGTGCAGAGCAGCACGAGTGCCTTGTGCTGCTGCATCTTGCTGACACTGGTGCTGCTGTTGTTGCATATTATGCTTCTGCTTGGGTCTTTAAGAAGCAGCTGCTCTTGTTGATATACGTAAAACTGTTGCTG
Source organism: Eimeria brunetti (assembly GCA_000499725.1). Lineage (NCBI taxonomy): Eukaryota > Apicomplexa > Conoidasida > Eucoccidiorida > Eimeriidae > Eimeria > Eimeria brunetti. Next base: position 39,120 of record HG711493.1, read on the forward strand.
CACCTGCTTATAGTGGGGGATCACTCTGTAGCTGCTATTTCTGTTGCTGTTGCTGCTGCTGTTGCTACTGCCTTGTGTTACAGCAATCCATTCCTTGACTCGCGCCCCACATACAAGGGCAGCACGAAGTTGTACGAGGTACACATACAGCGGAAAGGCGAAGAGCTGCTGGAGGACGGGCAGCTGCAGCAGCTGCAGCTTGTCAACAAGCCGCAGGCGCAGCTGCTGTTGCATCATGAACAGCAGCATCAGCAGGAACAACAGCTTCTACTGCAGCACGAGAAGCAAAATCCACAACACCTCTTGCTGCAGCAGGAACAGAAGCAGCATGTTCCCCCTTATGGACTTCTTGCTAAGGTCTCCAATGGCAGCACCGGCGAAGCAGCTGAGGAGCAGCTAAAGGGGCAGCTGCTGCTGCAGCATCGCTGCAGCAGCAGTAGCGGAAGTACAGGCGATATTCAGCCTGGCGGCGGCTGCTGGGTAGACAGCAGCAGCAACACTTGCTGCTGCAGCAACAGCACCAGCCTGCAACAACGCTGCAACAGCGGAAACAGAAACTTCCTTGCAAGTACACCGACCCTTGAAGAATTGGTGGAGGTCCAACTGAGGCAGCCAGCAGCGCTTTACTTGCCTTCCCAAGCGTTGCAGCAGCAGGAGCAGCAGATGCAGCAAAAACTGCTGCAGGGCCACGACCTATCCTTACCATTGGCTTGCTGCTGTCCTGCTACAGATGAGCATGTTGCACTGCAGCAAAAGCAGCAGCAGCAGCGCCTGCTGCTGCAGCAGCAGAGCCCCACTGCAGACCGCATGCACATTTTGTCGCCGCTGAGCTCTCGGTTTCAGCAGCAACAAGGAGACGCTACAACAGCGGCAGCGGCTGCTGCGGCTGCTGCTGCAGGAGCAGTGCTCTCGCCCACGAGCAATGAGGATACGGCAGGAAGCCCGTTAAACGTGTCCTACTGCAGCAAAGGCTCGGCGGTGCGCTATGGCAGCAGCAGCAGCACCAGCCGTGCAGAAACGCTTCCCCGAGAAGGCACCGAACTCGTGGACCTCCTTCAGCAGATGCCGTATCCAAGGGAGCAGCAACTCTGTGCCGGCAACAGCAGCTGCTGCTGTAGAATGGGAGACACCTGTCGTTGTAGTAGCGTCAGCAGCAACGGCCCACAGCTGCGCGGGGCTACGTTTGCTGCTGCTTCTCCTTACAGAGACCACAAGCAGCTGCTGCTGCACCATGAGCAGCTGCTGCAGCAAAACCATCCCTTAGGTATTAACACGCCGCACCAGCAACATCAGCAGCAGCTGCACCAGCAGCAGCAGCACCAAATCGATCAAAATTCATTCCTGCACAGCAGTGCAGTCCCTCTAGACCCATCCACTGAAATGCTTCAGCAACAGCGGCAAGAGCCGCCTCCGCAGCAGCAGCTAACCATGCTGCAGGAGCAACACACGGTCTCGTTAATGTCGGAGGGGCAGCAGCAAGCGAACGCGATATCAACGAATTGTAGAACTCTTCCGGCAACAGCAACAGCAGTAGCAGCCGCCGCTGCTGCTGCTGTTGCTGGTAACACCAGGCTAATAAGTAGCTGGCGAGGACAGGACAGCGCCGCACTGTGGGGCGTTGACGGCTGGGACTTGCGAGGTTCCCAAACATGCTGCAACAGCAGCAGGGTCGGCACCTGCATCAGCAGCAGTAGCAGCAGCAATCACAAGAGCAGCAGCATTGTCACCTCACCATTAGACAGAAACATCTCCAGCTCCGCTCCTGCGGCCCTCGGGTACTATAGCGCATCCTCGTGTGGGAGCCCCAATATGCAAGATGTTCAACTTATTAGCAGCAACAGCAGCAGCAGCAATAGCGACAGCAACAACAACAGCAGCAACAGCAGGTGCTGCACATATCAAAAACAATCCCTACACAACGAAGTCCTCGTTGGCCCCACAATGCTCGGAGAAGTCCCTGATGGAGCAGTTGCTGCAACAGGAGGAGCCGCAGTTCCTGCTTCGGTTGGCAGCGGCCACACCGCTGGTACTGCTACTGCTGCTTCTGCTGCTGCTTCTGCTGCTACTACTACTGACGCTGCTGAGACAGGCCCAGCTCCAAGTGTCCCGAGTTTCTGGAAGTGGCCAGGGGCGTTGTTGTTGGGGTCAATTTTGCTTCCTGAAGAAGGCGACAAAAGTGCAACAAAAGCGGACTACGTGAGACAGTCCGCCCATGCAACAACAGCACCAGCACTGACAGTAGCAGCTGCAGCAGAAACAGCAACCACAGAGAAGAGCCCCTCGTCTAGAACTGCAGGCGAGTGCAGAGGGGAACCTGGGGCAGAAGGTCTAATCAACACAAAGAGCTCACTGCATGGGAACGACCAGAACGGCGCCTGGGAAAGTCTAACAGGGATGCAGCAGCAGCAGCAAAGACAGCAGCAACAGCGAGAAACATTCGAAGTGCAGCAGCAAATAGAGCAGGGTCAGAATCCACTAGGTGCCACATGCGGATATCCTGACACCCTCCACGAACATGCACAGCAGGTGCAGCCGCAGCAGCAACAGCAACAGCGTGTTGTCCTTCAGAAGGAACATCACGTGCCTGTCTCAGACGAGGAAGCATCCGCCCTCTCACAGCAGCTGCAGCAGCAGCAGCAACAAACGCAAGAAACTCCCCAAGCGAAGGAACCCCAAGGAGGCTTTTCTTCGAGGGATTGCGAAGGGGAAGAAATGCGGCGGCTGCAGCAGCAGCCACAACTACAAGAAGAGCAGCAACAGCACCATGCAGGGCAAGAACAACAGGAGGTGAGGCAGCAGCAACAGAGCGTGGAGATGCTCGGACGGCAGCAAGTTGAACTCTGCACGAGCGGGGAAGATCAGAACAGGTATATCATTCCTTGGCAGCACAAACAGCAGCAGCAACAGCAGCTGCGGCACCACCAGATAGAGGCAACCGAGTGCCACCTTCAGGACGTTATGCTGTCCGAGAGAAACACTTTCGGCATCTTTGAGGGAAAGGAGGGCAGCTTGGATCCTGCTGATTTGGAAGGAGCAGCGAGTGGGAGCAGGTGCCCAAAGTATTCCCTTGTCCAGATGCTGCTATCCAGAGGCCCGGCAGTCTCAGCAGGGCGGAGGGCTGCTGCTGATGCTTTCGCTGCTACTGGTGATCTACGCTTCACAGTAGAGACGCCGCGAGCAGCAACAGCCACAAACAACCACGCAGTATCTGCTGCTGCTGCTGCCTCCTGCGTTGAGGCCCTGCAGCAGCAGAGATTTCGCTGGCCGCAAGGAGGTGGAGCGCACCAGCAGCATCTGCAGCCGCAGCAGCAACAGCAGAGACGACGCAGCGATGTGGGGTCTTTCCGGCGCCTTTCATCTCTTTCTGGGCGTAGAAACCAAAAGGATATGCTAAATGCAAAGGGATCCATACGGGGTAGTTCGGCTAAACTAAGTCCTAATCCCCGACACAAGAGGGCTAGTGCTGCTGCTGCTTCTATTGCTGCAGCATCAGCTGCTAAAGGAACATCGGTGGGCCACAAGGCCCCCACATGGCAGCAACGGCAGCTCTCTCAACAACAGCAACAACAGCAGCAGCAGCAGCAGTTGCGGATGCTGCTGCTGCCTGCCCAAGAGGCTTCGCGGGACACCGAAGTGGGGGAAGACGGAACGGCAGCGCCTTCAGCAGCGTCTCATCCTTTTGACGGCTCTGCTGCTGCGACGGGGAAAGGAAGGGCGAGTTTGAGGGTGCAGCAGCGGAAAGGTAGGAAGTGGTTGCCCTGCTCCGTAACGTCTTTGGATGTTCCCCCCTGCAACACCGAGCTGCTGAGCTTTCAAGTAAATGCCGATAGTCCTACCACCCACAGCAAAACCGACGCGCACACCACTGCAGAGCTATCTAGGCAACAACAGCACCAGGAGCCGGAAGAGCAGCAGCAGCAGCAGAAGCAGCGCGAATCGCAGAGGCAGCCAGAGGCTACATGCGCTGGACCCTGTTTTCTGGGGCTGTCTGACTCTGCGGTTCTGTTATGGAGAGCAGCAGCCCTCCAAGAAGACAGAGAAAAAAATTCAAAGGCCATAGACGGCGCCCATCCACCCCCTCAGGGCGTTTCCTCCCCTGCTGCGGATATCCCCGAACCCGGCCATCCCGATTCGGGTCCTGCAGGAGCAGCAGTAGTCACCGCTGCTGGTATTCCTCCTAGCAGGTGTGGCCAGTTTGCGGCAGAAGAGGCTCTTCATTCTGCTGCAGGTGCCTGTGACTCCCTCGGGTCTTCTCTGGAAACAGCAGCTCCAACCCCTTCGACTCCCAGTGTTGAGGCTCTTGGAGTGCCCATGGGCTACCCTACATGCACAGCCCCAATCTCTCCCCCTTTTGGTGACCTGTTGGAGAGCAGCCAAAGGCCACATGGGCTTGCGAGGGAATATGCGGACTTCTTGTGCTCTACCAGCATCATTGAGTCCTCTCTGCTGTCTCCACAGCCCCCCCTGTCTCCTGCAACAAACGAAACACCTGCGACGGCGCCTTTCAGCCAGGATGTGCTTCGAGCTGAAGGCGGTTTCCTTGTGGGCCCTTAGTGGCTGCTCAAAGCAGATAGACACAGCACAACTCCTCAGACGAGATGGCACCTTCCGGAGACCAAGCGTCTCCTTCCTCCGTATTACGAGATTTTCACAATCGCTTTAGACTCTTGTATGTAGCTGACAGCATAACATCCGAAAGATTGTATAGATGTGTGGGTTTCAGGGGGTCTCCCGAAGACAACTTTGCAGGGTGGAACCCTAGGCAGAGCCGTTCCACAGCGGGCCCCTCGAGTGCCATGAGATGGAAGCCCAGGGGCCCTCTCAAAGGTCTCGTTGTGCTCGTGTGTGGTTTGAAAAAGCGGCACAAGGAAGAACTGATGGTTGGGGATTGGAGCTGTGTATACACCCCAACACTTGCCACGCAGAGGGCTGCAAGCGGCCCTGGAGGCAGCAGTGCTGGTGCCTCCTGCAGCAGTTGCTTATGGCAGCTGCTGCAGCAACAGAACATACAGCGAGAGAAAACAAACACTGCTGAACCTCAGGAACAGGACGCGCCGACAACACCCTAACCCTACGCTGGGGTTCTCGATTTGAAAGGGGCACCGCGTGTCTCCTTGCTCTCGCAACTCTGCTGCTGCTGCTGCAAAGGCTGTACCCGCTGCTGCAGCAGCAGCAGCACCAGGGTACATTTTGGGTTGCAACAGCGGTAGCGGCAGCTCCAGGGACAGCTGCGGCAACGGCAGGAGCCGCCGCCACAGCATCAGTAGAAGTAGCTGCATCTGCAGAGACAGCAGCAACTCCAACAGGAGGAGCAACAGCTGCTGCAGAGCAAAGAAACCTCTAGCAGCACTAGCACCGCAGCAAGAGCAGCAGCAGTGGCAGCGGCGCTGCATCTCAACAGGTCAGCCGCGAATCCGTGGCTTTATTTGCTCAGACGTGGACCCTATTCGCATGTGCAAAGACATGCATGGGATCCTTGCCTGCATTTGGCAATCTGTCTCGTATGTTTTGTAGACAGTTAGACATAGACAGACGCCTCTGTCTGAGTAGCCAGGCACCGCAAGAGCCACACGCACAGACAGTTGGCATCTACTTCCCGCACCCTAGAGCGTACTTGAGCCATTGCCCCTTTCGTTTTAGTTGCTGTTACTGTTGTTGTTGCTGCTGCTTCTCTTGCTGCTACTCTTGCTCGTTCGCAGGTTGTTTTCCTGCTGCTGTTGCCGTTAAGGCTGGCTCTATGCTGCTTACTGCTTCGCAGACACGCGAGAGGCTTCACCGCTTGCTTTGAACCATTGTATGAAATAGCATAAGGAAAGTTGCAACTACAGAAAGTTGCAGCACGGCTTACACTGCAGCATATTGTACTTTTAGAACACGGGTGCGTCGAGTGCATCTCCTAGAGCTCCACTGGACCTGCCGGCCCGTTGTTTGCGGTGGCTGGAAGAGAACAGCATTCGCCACTCCCGGGCGCCCACTTCCACTAGGCAAGCCAAAGCCGCCGCATATAACGGGAGCCTTGGGGCGCCAGCTAGGTGCTGGGTAGATTATGGAGTGCTTAGACAACAGCCAGATAGCTAGAGGCAGCGTTAACAATGCATGCCATCAGCCCCGCTCGCCATAAAGGTACTTCAGCATGGTGCGCCGGGCAGGGAATATCATACGGGCACCGGGGATCGAACCGGGGATCTTCTGCGTGTTAGGCAGACGTCATAGCCACTAGACCATGCCCGCAGCGCCTACCAACCCCCTTTCGTCCATCTAACACACTGCGAAGCTGCTATTTGCCTGTCCAGATAGAGACAGAGCATTCGCGTACATCGCGATGTCTGTGCCAGGCACGTCCTTCATGTCGGAAACAGTAGCTTCGCCCTCTTGATGAAGGACAAAAGGAGGCCGGGAGGCAGCCTGTAGTGCCTATCATCCGGGTGCGGGCGTCTGCGTGCTTGACAGCAGTAGAAGTTCTAGAAATCAAACTAACTCAAATCGTGTGAGCTCTTGCTTCTGTTGGCGTTGCTGATGCTTTACCTGACGTTCCGACTATCGACGCTGCTAGTAATGTGCCATTATTCTTCTGCTGTTCCTTCTACTTTAGCATGTTCTGCCTGTCAGGGCCAAGTACGTACTTAACAATAGTTTGCAGTGCTAGTGCATGTTGCAACAGGGACCTAGGCTGTGCTTGTACCCTTGCCTTGTTGAGGCCAAAGGTGTTGCAGTTCTTGATATGCCGCCTCTTGGCGCCGGACCCAAATCCTTAGGCCACTGAGTTCAGGCTGCCTGGGTTCTAAAAGTAGGGAATGAAGAGAGGGTCAGCGGCTTTCTGTCAAGTATAGTCATGGGTCTTCGACTTTTGTAGCTTGCAACAATCCTCAGCAAAGGTCGAGAAAGCCATCGTTATAGCCTCGTGGGTCGTTGGGGCAATCGGGAGCGGCGAGCCGGCTTCGCCATAGTTGTACGTCCTGGTTGAAAGACTTGACTAATAGTCATTGAGCTCTGCCACCCTCCAAAATCGATATTATCGATAAAACCCCTAGAAAAGCCCTAGTCCACGGAGGGCAGCACCTGCTCAATCTCCATGATCCTCTTCAGTCATGGACTGACCGGAACCGGCCCTCCGGTGGGAAAGGCGAACAGCTGCTCGGAGCTTCATAGCACTATAACAGGCGCAGGATGTGCATCCAATCCAGCGGAATATGCCCTTACAGCGAAACATTCACAAACAACACTCCCACCTTTGTGGATGTCCAAATATCGCCGGCGCACCCATGCGGTGAAGTGGAGGCGCTTCTTGTCGTCCTGGAGCTTAACCCCTGTCTTCAAAATGCACCAGAATAGCTACAGATATCACTTGTACCTGCTTTACTAGGAGGGTAGGCACGGAAATTGCGGTTGTATCTAAACAAATGTGTCACTTTTCTCTGAGTCCATCCCGTATCTGGCAGCCGCTCTACGCGCGTGGTGATATCAGTCTCTTCCCAGATCAGCGAAGAAACCGGTTATGGAAAAACTGAGAAAACGTAAACGGGGCACGTTGCCCATAGAGGGGCATATCGAGAAGTATCCTAGACTTTTGTAGCATGCCTTGTGTGAATCTGGTACCTGCATGTGATAACCCCCTCATCTTGCATGCTAACTAAAGGGGGGCGGTGGCCTTCAGTGTTGAATCTTATTTAACTAGACCCCATCCTTGCCAGCGAGTGCACTCCCAGGTGGCCCGCTCCTCAGGGGCGCCGGGCCACATGATGACGTACTGGGCTGCAGCCCCAGGGCCTCGTTGGTCCAAAAGGTAGTCGACTACGTACTGCTCCGCGGGATTGCCGGCCGCATTGCGGGTACGGTGCCATCCGACTGTGGCTTCCTGGGGTACCATGGTGGGAGAAGGGGGTAATGGGGGACAAGCTGGGACACGTTAAAAACGTTGTGGCAGGCATAGGTAGGGGGTAAAGCTACACGGCAAGCCACAGTGCCGATGCGTTCCGTCACCGTTAAGGGGCCCCGGTATCGAGGCTCAAACTTTGCGCAGTCGTTAAGAGGAGGTAAGTGTTTGCTTCTGAGCCACACCTGGTCCCCAACCGGGTACTGCACGTTTCTGCGCTATGAATCCGCATAGAATTTCTGATGCCACTTAGCCTTCTGAATGCGACTCTGGGCCCTGTCAAAGAGCTGTTGGAAAAGCTTGGTCATAGGAGGTGTAAGAGTGGGAGCTAAAGAGCCCACGATATCAAGGTCAGCTGCAGTAAGCGGATTTTACCCAATCACAATCTCAAAGGGAGAGAGCTCTGTAGATGAATGGCTGGTAGTGCTGTAAGCCAGTTCCACCGCAGGCAGTAAGCGCTCCCATTCCCGCTCGTCAGTTTGTATGTAGGTACGCAGTATTCGTTCTAGTGTTCGGTTAACCCTTTCCGTTTGTCCGCCTTTCTGGGGGTGATAAGAGGACGATATATGGCCCGCTGTATGTTGAATCGAGTACATAACTGCAGCCACAGATCCGATTGAAAACGAGGGTCACGGTCGGAAGTAAGGGCTTCGGGGAACCTGTGATAGCGAATAGGCCGGTCTGCGACGAGGTCCACTGTGTCGGCCGCAGTAAAGGACTTATTTGCAGGAACGAAGTGAGCCATCTTGCTAAGGGAATCGACCAGCACTGGAATGAAGGGCTGAGAGGTGTCAGGGACCTGTAAGGTGGTTTAATCAATGAGACGCCCTTTAAGCTTCCGTACCGCTTGCGTGTGACCCTCTGTCCAGCGAAAGGTGACGTCCTTACGAGTAAGGTCTACGAGGGGGCGCGCAATCTCCGCGTAATCAAGGCCCATGAACATGCGGCGATAGTTGACTGTACCAAGGAACTGACGCAGTTGGTTCTCCTTCTTCAGTACCTCAAACCATACCCGGATAGCTTCTATTTCATCTTGAGCAGGTTTAATGCCTTCTGCGCTTACTGTATCCCCCAAGTATGTGAGTTCGCGCTTCGCAAACGTGCACTTGCAGAACTTGGGGTAGAACTGATGTTGAAGGAAGATACTTAGCACTTGTCGAAGAAGAGTAGCGTGGCAAAGGAGATCAGGGCTATACATCAGAACGTCGTCCAAATACGCAGTGACTCCCTGGCCTAATACGGGTTGTAGATACGCATTCATACTAGCTTGGAACGTTGCGGGCGCACCTTTTAGGCCGAGAGGCATCACCTTATATTCGAAGAGTCTCATGACCGAGCGGAAAACCGTCCTCCATCGGTCCTCCTTAGCCATGCGAATCTGATGAAACCCTGCTTCCAGGTCAAGAGTGGAAAAATATTTAGCTTCCCTCAGCATTTCCAGGCTAGTTTGTATAGGGGGCAGTGGGAAATCAGGATCTATCGTGAGCGCATTCAGCGCTTGATAGTTGACTACCATGCGCATCTTCACCTCGCCTGAATCATCATCCTTCTTAGCAACCATGATCGTAGGGGCACATATAGGGGAATAAGTAGGCCAGTCCATCCACTGGCTGACAACTTAGCTACCTCCTGTTTGTGATATTTGAGATGATCTGGCGTCATCCGGTATAGGGCCGACTTTGTAGGTAGTTATCCCGGCACCAATTGTATGCGATGATCGTGTGGCCGCTTACGGGGGAGGCCAGGTGGCAGGCTATCAGGGAATACTGGTCGGTGCGCACGGAATACCTCCAGTATCTCCAGTGGCGTATCCTGCGACCCTGCCGAACCCAACCACCGATCAAAATGGGTATATTCATGCTTAGCCATAGGCCACGGGAATGGTTCTTTCTCGTCGTCAGTCGGCGATATAGTAGGAGCTGGGGAGCTGCTTTGTCTAAGGGGGGAATTAGCATGCTCGATCAGGGCATAATACAAGGCCCCTTGTCGGTGACTTGTGAGCCTACGTGCCTCTGCCTCCCCCACTTCCGGCAAGGCCAATATGAGGTACAGCCCTTGCACAGGCTCCATGAGAGTCTTCGAATTGTTCACTGCCTGCTGAACTAAGAAGGCGATTTTCACCTTCCGTCCCGCTTTCGTAAGAGACTTATACCTCTTAGGACGGGGGCGTAGGAATGTGGCAGCGTCCTCTGGGGATATGCCGGCCACTTGGTTTGCTAATAGTTCATAAGCCTGCTCTGCAGGGGTCTTTGGACGCACTATGGGAGCTCTGCCACCCTTGAGATGCTCTGCTGCAGTTCGGCCGACCGGTAGCTCACACCACCGACCATTCGCATAGGTTTTGAGTTTATCGGTTTGAAAATACCGAGCAAAGTTGTGTTCCGTCAGCAAGTCTAGGCCCAGCACCACATCATATGGAACAGGACCTATTAAGAACCCCCCTAGGAATCTGTCTTGCCCTCACCATATCGTCAACCGCCTCACTGCACGATCAATACGCAGCTGTTCCCTGTTAGCTATCGTGAAGATACGAACCTCCGCCAATCGCTGTACCTTAAGCTCCAAGCTTTCGACAATCGGAGGGCTAATAAAACTCTCTGAGGCGCCTGTATCTAGGAGCGCCTCACACTGCCCCCCAGCTACGTCCACCTGCGGGATAGCTGTGGATCATACACTACACAATACTCCGTCTTTAAGAGGGTCCCGTCGTACGCAGACCTTTAGCCACCACAGCTTTTCTACATCCGACCTCCCTCGGTCAGAGCCCTCATCGTGCAGCACTTTACATTCGTCATTGCTGCTATTGCTCGGCGTACAGCTTGATTTTTCTCGTCGCTCCCCAGCAGTGTTCTGCTCCCACCACTCCTCAGACAATAGCGGACAGTTCTGTGTTGTCTCCGGCCCTGTCTGAGGTATAGCACCCGCACCCAACAACGGCCATTCCCACTCGGGGGAGACTGGAATGGAATTAAGCCCTGTCGCTAGTGCGCACATCGCCCCGTTGCCACTGTTCTTCTCCGTCTCCTCTAGCGTCTAGGTTCTCTCGTTTAAATGCTTGGGTCTCGCAATACCGGGGTTAGCTGGCCGCCGATCTGTCCCGTTTACGACCTCTGCTCACCTACAATCAAGCGTCGGACAGCCTCTAGCGTAATGGCCGGTACCTCCACACCTCTTGCACGTCTCCCTTGACCTGAGCCCTTGGATCCCCGCAAGGACAGTTCCTAGCTAGATGCCCGTTGCCCTTGCACTGAAAGCACACGAGTTCGACCCCGTTCGTCGACAGTTGGTGGGGTACACTGACTCTCACTGGAGCTGCTGTATGACTAGTCCTAGGTGCGTCGCCTATTAGGCTCGAATGGAGTTCCTGCTCGCACTGCTTATGCCCTTGCTCTCCTGCTTCCCATTGAACGGCGGCTGCGGCCAAGACAGTCACCGCTTCCCTCCAATTTCGATTCTAGGGGCACCGCGCTGGGTGATCGCCCAACATAGATCCTGTGGGATGTTAGTTAGGAGGTAATAGATTAGCTTCTCTTCAGGCAACTGCCCGAGCCACAATTCTACTAAAGTTAGCAATGTATGCCCGGTAACCGCCTGTTCAAATGTTTGTCGCGATTTGTCGAAGGAGAGTAGGTCGGTCAGTCGTACAGAAACATTTTACCAGTTCCTGTTTCAGGGAGGTCTAGTTACTCAGATCTACAGCGGATTTCCTTAAGTGCGCCCAATGATCAAGCGCAGCACCCTCTAGGTATTCACCTAACTCATTACCCCAATGCCCCATTGGCAGCTCCACTTTCGTATACCGGTATTCCAGGAGTTCTAGGAAGGACGCCATGCTGTCTCCCTGCTCTCGGCGAGGTGTTGGCATTGTGACAGGCGGCGGTCGCGGTAGACTCGTTTTCCGTATCTGGGACTGCACCCGAGCAAGATCCCGCTTTAGTCTGGCGATCTCTCTCGCTTATTGCTCTAACAGGAGAGTCGCTGCGGCAGGCTTCGTGGGCGCGACAAACTGCGGCGGTTCTGTAGTGTCCTGGTGGGTAGGAGTGGGAGGAAGCGGTCTCCGGGCGGGGCTGGCGCGACTAGTCTCACGTTCGGTGGACATCCTCAGGGATGATGTGTGAGGTGCGGCCACTACTTTGCCGTTACTTGAGTGCATGTTGTGTGTTGGCTCCGCATGGTACTTCGAAGGTTCGTAGAGAAGGAAGGAGGGCAGAAACGCAAATGGATATTCCTGAACAGCCCCCATATGAAGCGAACAGCTCCGTCCCACTAAGCTGCTACCACGATCAAACGCTTGCGCCCGCTAGGCAGTTGCGAGCAAGTCGATGAATTCTGTGTCGTTCTCTCTAATTATTGACCTAGATTATCTCCAAATAATCTGTTACTTATATGCTGATATCTAGTAGTTAGCCCAGAGAACCGGAAGTGCCAGATTGTACTGCTGCGGCACTACAGAGTGGGCATCATTTACCTTTCTGCCCCCACGCGAGTGGCTTCTCGCGAGACACAGGCTCTATGACTGCAACGCCAAGTAGCTGGGGGGCGTGAGAGGCCAGCACTTCCCCTGGAGCCCCGGAGCACAGGTTTGCGTCTGCTTACTCGCTGCCGACAGGGGGTGATCCAATAATTCTCAGGAGACGTTTCCACCTTAGCAAGGAGCGTCGCCATTTACAGGGCAGTGACGAGGTCGCGCAAAAGTGGTACGAATACACAGCGGCTTGGTTCGCAGGAAGTCTTGATAACGCATTGGCTACGCGGTTGCGTGAACTCTTAGTTTCAACGTTCACTGGACTTGCAAAATAGCAGGGCCTATGCAACAATCGGGGCGGTAAATCAACATACATAATCCAAGCGCGTAGCGACGCAAAGGGTCATTAGAGCCTTCAAAGGGGAAATGACCTTGTCTTGGACGGTAGATAAGGCCCTGGAGACCTAATGGCATTTGCTGCTAGAATAGGCTTATGAGTGTGGGAAGACTTGTCTCCCACTGGTCTAGCTGCCCCCACTTGGTCGAAGCCACCATTCAAGCCTTAATGAAGTAAAATATTCCCATTCATTTCCCATCCTGTCGAGAATGGCCTGCATTGGGTGCGTGGGGAACTCTTATCAGAAGACAGGCACTTGACCCCTGATGCTGGCTAGCGAAGTAGCATGTCAGCTGCTTGGCCATCTAGTTTTGCGTGGCCAACTGATCAGCTAAGCTGGCTAGCTAAGCTTTTTCATGAGCCAGTGTGTAAGGACAAGAAACGTACAGTGGAAAATACGGGCACCGGGGATCGAACCCGGGATCTTCTGCGTGTTAGGCAGACGTCATAGCCACTAGACCATGCCCGCGAAAGGACGGTAATGCATCTCAGTCTGGAAAAAGGGAAGATGAGCTGCTATCAAGGCACCACCGAAGTTCACACAATAAGTGGCTCCCGCTAATCGCAATTTCAAGACTTTAGTACCAACATGGATTAGTGAGCAGCGGTGCCATGATAGCTTCAGGTGAAGCGAGGAGACAAAAGTACCACATTGAAACACACGGAGCGCAGAAGAGCATACAGATATATGTGCCTGGAGCCCTTGTTAGTTGCGGCAAGGCTTGCATGTTTATAACGGTCGTAGGTAGTTGCACTGGCATAGGTAAAAAGCAGACACGGGTTGCAGATATCGATTTCCAGTGTAGATAGCTCATGTACTCCTTCCAGGCAGTTTGCCTGCTCAAGTACCCCACACGTTTTCCAAGCAGTCACGCAGTCTGTATGCGCAAGGCATGTGGGGGCCAAAACGGTAAGCTATGCGGTTCATGTTGCCCACGCTTGCTATCGTAGTTACTGAATGTAGAAAAACAGATACGAGCTCCTGAGCTCTGGCTTCGAGCAAGCTATGTAGTGAACACTCACTACAATCACGGCAAACAATGCTAACCCCACAGGTTGCCGTGCTCATTGTGTTCATAACAAATGTGTTAACTTCTAAGGGCATGGGGTTTGACACTTACTAAGTAAGTTTTCAGTAAGTCTCATAGTTAATAAGTATTAGAAGTAATTGGGTTGGACCCTCAGTGAGAGTATCCTTGCAAGTGTAACAAGAAGTGGAGGCAACATGCTGGACTGTCCCCTTCCCACCCCCAGCCCCAGCACGTGAGGCCGCCTTGCCAGGGTGTGTGGGGACGGCAGAACATTCCTTTTTATCTTATTAACCAATAATCGAACAATTTTGAAGTTTTGGGGCAACTTATATTACCAAACAACGATGTAGCGGTAACATCGTCCGGCACGGTATTATTCAGCCTGACGCAATCTGATAAGGAAAGAACGTCAGGGCGTTGCAGTGGGGACCAGCGGTGGATGCCCACAGACGGATACATACCTCTACTGTCAATTGACCGATGCTAGTGCGAAATATAAGTTATTTAAGTATGAAATTTATCACCATATGCTACAAAACGGGCTCAGGACTATAGAGGGTCTGAGCGTTCTATCATTATCAATCCCCATGGCCTGCAGTCCCTCTACTTGTCCTAGCTATTGATACCCCATCGTGTGAGGGGAATAGGAACCTCATCTTAAAAATCACTAAGTGATCCTTGACTACGTTTGTGTTATCGTTGGGGGGCACAAGTCGCAGGGCAAGGTTGGTCTTTGTTGCTCACTGGTGAGACTGAGGTCCATTCCGGCGGGCCCTGAGAACCGCAGAGCCCCAAACTCTCCTTTGTTGGCAACCAAAGAGACGTTTCTCACAAGTTATCTCTAGACAAAGGCTCCAGCTTTAAGTAGTATGGCTACGTAAAAAGGAATTTTTCGCGGGTCCTCCGCGTGCGTAAGCAGGCCCCCAGGATACCACAATATTCCAGTCTGTTCCCCTGGCAGTGTATTTGCGCAGGCCATAAAGAAGTTGTACTTGGAAAATTGTGCAGTTCCTTCAGCCGGTTGAGAACTACAAAATTCATTATTCACGGTGCCTCAGAGTAGTAGCCATGCCAATCATCTACACGGAGACACTGATCGGTATCGTAGATCTAAAATCTCGTTGTCAGGTCTGTAGGGTACTGGTGACATGTTTGAAGAGTGGCGTGCCTGCCACACAAGTGAAGCCAGCACCTTTCTACTCCCCACCCGCCGGCGCAGTGCCTGTTTTTGGGTACCGTATAGCTCTGCTCGCCT
>HG711500.1:0-38785 GCA_000499725.1 Eimeria brunetti
CCCCAAGCAAAGCTGCTGGGATTCACTGGCCCTTCAGGAAGGGTCGATCATATCTACAAATGTCTAATGCCGTCAATGCCTCCCAACTTGAGTGTATGCCAGTACCTCGTAATTCCAATTGTTTGCCCACTTTCTGCACCATGGAATGGACGATGAGAAACAAGCCATAATGCACACGATTCTTGTGTTGTCTAAATTTGTGATGATCGTGCTAGCCACGCTTCGGCTGTCACGCAGTTCCACAGAGCAGCTAATGCAGTTCCTGTTGCGAACATGTTTGATTAGCAGGCCTAAGCACGCGCAGGCGGACACTAACCACGCAAAAACCCAATGGTTCATCTGGGGTTTGAAGCTCTACACTAGGATGCAAATGCTCAGTAACGCAGGCTCCCCATGAAGCGGCACTAAGGCGATTGCGGTAAATTGTCATCGCAGCCCTTCATGCCTCGCAGTTGTAGTATGCTCGGTTGCTCAATCTTTCAAACTACAGTTGGGCTTGAGCCCATCAAGCTAGCAAACGGCAAAAACTGCCACAAATGCAGCGACCATGGTAATGCGCAATCGCATACGGGTGTTGGGACTGGTTTGCAGCAGTACGGACGACATTTCTGGTGGATTGCACCCAAATGCACTGGTGCTGCAAGGCCTTCATGAAGACGTTTCTTACCAGCTTCGTTCAGTCCAATTGAGCTTTGTGTCGAACACGACTGCGTGCCTCCCTGCGTAGATAAGTACAGCACGAAGTTTCACAAATGCATTGAGCCGGTGGTCGCTGACACAAATTATGCCGCGTGCTACATTTTCTCTATCTCTGGTTAAGTTTGCAGCAGGATATGTCAGAGCACAAGAGCCACTCAGGGCATGCAAGCCGTTGGAAATGTTAAACCCTTACGCAGCCAGCCATCATGCGGGTGTCCTGCTACAGGATATTCCAGCAGAGACTCACGCGCTGTAACGCCACGGCATTTGTGAAATGAACGGCTTGAAGTACTAGGGGGCCTTCTGGGGATGCCACAGACATGTCGCACAGGCCAATTTAAAACTCATAGTTGAAAATATTATGTTACTCTCTGCGCCACATGGGGAGAGCCGCGAGGAAGGCCGTGCTGACCGCCGCCGCCACTCTCAGACTGCCACACAGCTTGGAAGGGCGGCAGAACAGTCAATACTCTGGACGAATGTGGGAATCGAGCATGACCACGATCAGGTTATCGTCAACCAATATCCAGTTGCGCTGCCGTTTTCCCATGGTGAGCAAGCCAAAGTGTGTGCGCCTACTTTTGCAAAAACCAATGGGTTGACTACGCTTCACGAGTGGAGACACGGCAGCCACGACCTACGCATATTTTTGCACACTATTCTGGCCATGCAGTCTGACATTGCTGCGGTCCACCCGCACCCGACCCTCCCGAAGTTTCCTATTGCCTTGTAGTTTTCCATGCACCACGGGGTATGAGGCCCTTCATCCAGCAAATCCATTTTTCAGTTTTCTGCCATGCATGTTACTTTCTGAGACGGCGACTGCACTACGCCATGCCAGCGCCCTGTTGAAGAAAGACGCACGTTCTGGAAGGTGGCAGCACCTGCCGCCTGTAATCCGCTCTATGCCTGGCAGCGCTACCAGCACCTTCAGCTCTTACCAACGGCCTGTTGTGCGGCACTTTCAGGAAACTTCGTTGATCTAGCTTTTACTACAACAGGCCAAAGCTGCTTAATTCACTTGAGCTGTTAGTGCATCCACCCTAATATGATACTGTCGCCACCTAGTGCCCAGGTAACCCGTTGGAAAAGCAGAGCGGCAACCGTGTACGATATAGCAGGGAAATTGCAGTCTTGAACCCTCTCACACAACATGTATTGCAGTGCCGCCGCAAGACCACTACACTAGCAATATGTGGTCCTCACGGTGGCCTTAAAAGCCATAAATGTTGTCAGATACGCCAGTCGTCAGTATTACGACTGGCAAACGGCTGCTGTCACGTGTTGTTGGGATTCCTGCGTACCTTCTGGAAGCAGCTAGCATTCTGGAATTGTACTCGATTACTTTCCATGTGTAATTGCATATTGCAGACGTTATCCTGCATTTACCCCTACCTTTTTTGACGCTGGCGCAGCTCACCNTGTGTAATTGCATATTGCAGACGTTATCCTGCATTTACCCCTACCTTTTTTGACGCTGGCGCAGCTCACCATGCTAGCGGCATAACCAATGTGAAAGCAAAACGAAGCCGCCAGATGCGCACCGCGCAGTGATTGTACCTCTCCCTTCACCCCAATCAGGAATTTCGCTCAGTTTTACTTCCGATGAGCAATGCCATGCCAGGTGCGCTGGGTGATCCTATATGAACGTTCTATTGACACACTGCCTGGAAACACGTACAATGCATGCATCCATTTACTCCGCAGGTAGCTTCCTCACAATCGGCACAAGCTAGATGAACGGCTCATAAAAACAACGTTAACTTAACTACAAAAGGTCCCGTTATTCTAAGCCCGGCGGACCCGTTTTCTACCGCTAGCCCCTCTCCACAGCTATGCAAGAGCATGCGGATGCAAGCCCGAACCGCACTTAGTTGAGCTGCTGCGCGGCATGTTGCAACGTTACCTTGTGAAGTTGCCGGCACATTTTTGTGTATCGGAACGNGCCTCTCCCTGCCAAACCTTACGCTAACAAAATGCGAAGAGAAGACGTCGTCGGCAATGCGTGGGAGCCTGCTGTGCCGACGACTCAAATAGCAAAACGACGCAGTGAGGTGAGTTCCCGAATGAACATGCACACGCTAGGCGCCGCTGTTCTCAGCCCATTCTGAGTCGCAGTGCCTTGGTAATATAAGCAAAGCTGTGGAGCATCGCTGGCCTTCCACAGCGATCGATCCCATGTACAAGTGTCTGAAGGCGATCAATGTTTCCTTGTTCAGTTCATTTGCAGTGCCTTGCAACCATCCGCGCACTTCCTGCGCCATGGAGTGACCGGCGGGAAGCAAACCGTGATGTGAATGATTCCTACGTTGCTAGAAGCTTGGCTGATCGTGCTAACCACGCGTCAGCTGCCACGGTGTTCTACAGACCAGCGAGTGCAACCAATGTTCCGAACAAATATTTCTAGCGGGACTGAGCGCGTGCAGGCGGACATTCCGAAACGCCGAAACCCAATGCTTCTTCTGGCTTTTCCAACTCTACACTTTGCTGCAAACGCACAACAAAGCTTCTAGTGCGGTAGCAGCTTTTACACAGGGTTACAGCAGATGGACAACGCCGCTCTCGATACATCCCAGTTGTAACAAGCTTGGTAGCACAATGTTGCAACCTGCAGCAGTAGCTGACTACACGAAGTATGCAAACGGCACAAAATGCTACAAATGCACTGAGTATGTGCATTTCCAGTTACGAGCTGAGCATACGCTTGGGAGCTCGTTAACAACAGAACGTACGATGCTTCTGGGAGAACTCACCGTGAGTGCACTGGCACTGTACCATCCTTCGGCGCGTATTGCTCACAATCTTTGTTAAGGCGCAGTGGGCATCGTGGCAAGCAACACTTCACATTCCTCTACGTAAAACCGTGTGGGCAAACTCTCCGCAGCCCTCGAATGTCCAATACATTTTACGTCTGCGTTCACACATAGAAGCGTCCATGCTGACATCAACTGTATTCGCACCCGGTAGTTCAAGTGCAGATCACAGGCGCCGCCGTAAGAAGCACGCATTGACACCCAAACCGCCCACAGGGCGTTCAAACAGGCGATAGGATAACACAAACGCACACCGATACACAGAGCGCCCGATGTACACAAATTCGGGCAAGATGCAACTGCCTAGGACGAACCTGCCTTTTCAAGCAACACAATATTTAGCGGATTGACTGTAGCCTCAGCGCAGGCGAGGCAGCAGTACAGTACGCATCGACGCTGTGAGTGACCACCTAATGAGCTTGCATATACTCCCAGCTTACCTCCTGGAAGCATTTAGCCTCATGCCACCTGGAATCGATGTGAAGGCTGTCGAGGTCTAGCTGTAGGTGAGGGGAGAGCAGAGAAGCTTCACTCGATCTATGCACACTTGTTCCACGCATATGTTTGCAGCTGCCCCCTGCAACGAATAAATTAACAGCAAAACAAATTTCCACCACAGTGCAGAATACTCATCCCGTCTCTGCGATTCAGAGGCTCGGAAGGACGGGCATAAAATAATTTGATTTTCCTTGACACACAGAGAGATCCACTACCGACAAAGTGCATATCCATGCAGCCTATGAAAGCCTTCGCGAGCTTTCTGCCTTGCCTAGGGACACAAAAAGGCTCTGCTGGCAGCAAGCATTGCTCGCAAAAAACATAGCACATTATACACAATTGAATAAGAAAACAAGCCGAAAATCGCAAAAACCCCCATTTTGCTGAACATTTGCCGCCGGACCCTTCTGTTTCAAAGCATGCGCAGCGCAGGTACTCAAGGCCCCCAGTACGGCAAGCTTATTGGTATTGTAGTCAACCAGCTCGCAAGCCTAAATGCATACTTCAAACGTGATGTAACACTCAGCTCTCCGGTGTTTGGCGCTAATAGAGCTCCCCATCCTAGCGGAATAACCAATAGAAAAGCAAAAAAACCTATTACGTGCGCAATGCACAGCGCCTACACCCCTAACTTCACGCCGACAAAAACGTCCGCCCAGCCACACCCTCGAGACGCAGTCCCGTGTTCGCTGCTTCGGTTTTGGTGCATTTGGGCGTTGTAGTGACGCACTTGCTGGAAGCCCATATTCATTATGCACGTTTTGTTCCCCGTGGCTAGAAAATGCTATGACTACAGCTCACAAAAATTATTTTAACACNCAAACACGCCCAACCCAGACCGCAAACGCAACCTTGAACCGCAGGCAACTCATCTACTTAAAAGCCTGCTACTGTGCTACAGTGCGAGATTGCTGGCGGCTTTCTGCGCACTCCTTCACCATGTATGTTGAAGTAGGCACAGCCAAGTCAGAAGCAACCCCGCAATGCCATCCCGCCTTGTCTGAAAGACAAGCTGCCGCTATGCCATGAAGCCGCTCACTGCCAATGCGCATGCTACCAAATTGTGAGGAGAAGACGGGGGGACTTTGTTGGCTAACGTGCCGAAGCCCCACGGACAGCAAAGCAAGTAGCAAGATGTACTCCCAAGCAAAGATGCACCAGCTAGTAACTGTCGCTTTCAACACACGCTGAGTTCGGGCGCGTTGATAATCCCCAAGCAAAGCTGCTGGGATTCACTGGCCCTTCAGGAAGGGTCGATCATATCTACAAATGTCTAATGCNCCCCAAGCAAAGCTGCTGGGATTCACTGGCCCTTCAGGAAGGGTCGATCATATCTACAAATGTCTAATGCTGTCAATGCCTCCCAATTTGAGTGCATGACAGTGCCTCGTAATTCCAATTGTTCGCGCACTTTCAGTGCTTCCGCCCCCCACTGTCAGGAATTCATAATTCCAACTGGCCACGCACTTCCTGAACCAGAGAACGGGCAGCGAATTACAAGCCGTGATGCGCACTGTTGTTGTGTTGTGGACCATTGTGCTGGTCGCCGTTGCCACGCATCGGCTGTTGCACAGTTCCACAGCGCAGCCAATACAATCCTCGCCGAAAGAGCTTGCCGTTCTCGCCTTGGCGTTCGCACATATCAATCGTTTAACGCCTATTCCCAATGCTGCATCTAGCGTGGCCAGCTATACGCTTCGGCACGAATGCTAAACAACAAATGCTTCCAACATACTGACGAGATTTCAGAGGACAAGTGCAGTGGTACACTTGTTGACAACCCGCACTTACGTTGAGCCGGCATACGAATGTGTCATGATGGTCCGCACGTTAACGCTCCATTGTCCGTCATCGCCTCATAATTACAACTGGCCATGCGCTCGCTGTACCAAGGACTAAGCAGGGATACACGGGCCGCGTTGCACCCTATACTTGCCCTGTTGACCTTTGCGCTGGTCATGAATGCCACGCTCCGGCTGAGGCGCCTTTCCACCTAGCAGGAAGTTTAATCGATGTTCCGAACGCATTTGCTTAGTTGGTCCTATCGTGTGCACACACATGTCCTAAAACGCCGAACTCCGTTAGTTAATTTGCTGGATCAGCTCTAAACGATGGTACAAGTACGCAGCAGCAAGCCTCCCGCATGCGGTGGCTAATGTCCCAGAGGATCACTGTGTATGGTAAATCCCGTTATTGACAGCTCGCATTTACACTGTCAATAGGTAAGCATGTGTCGATTTAGCGGCTACTAGACTAGCCATTTGCTCTTCCACGCTCCAACTACCATCAGCTTCGCGTAGTCTCAGCTATAAGCAGAATTGGTGGGCATGGGATAAACAGCGGTACACAAGCCCTGATACGCACTAGCCGTTGGTTGGGGGTCTTTGCCCTCGCGAGGGTCTTTACGCGTCCAGTGTCACCTAGTACAATCGAGAATTCAACGCACTTGAAAACTCCAATAAACGTATATAGTGGGCGTTGGAGTGCACAGACAGGTACTCACAAACGTCAAAGCCCATTCTTCAGTTTGCGTGGCCAGCTCTACACTACAGCACAAAGCGCTCAGAAACCAACTTCTCCCAGGAAAATCGATCTTTGTACGAATATGCTATGTTCACCAGCGGCTTCTCCAACCTCCTTCAGTATCTTCAGTGTCTGAGAACTTCAACTATCCGCGAATTTCTTGAAGAAACGACGGTATGGAAACCGTGGTGTCCGCTATTCTTGGGCTGTTAATCTATGTGCTGACTGTCCTCTGCACAGATGTCACGTAGTTCCGTGGAGTAGCCAATACAGTGTTCCGAATACACTTGTCTAGCAGATCACAGTGTACTCACGCAGGCATCCAGAAGTGCGACTGCCCTCGTCTGATCCCGCCAGAGAAGCACGTCTCTGCAGGGTATCACATACTTTGCGCCTTCTTTCTGTAGGTGCCTTAGCAAGGCAGGCCCGCCCTTCATTCCACTGCTGTTGAAGTCTCTCTGAATCATTCCGGTCTACTCACTAATGCACGCTTACCAACAAATGCAGACCAATTGCCTGTCTCCACGGGTTACCAGTGGTGCGTTGTCCAGGCGCATGAGGCATAAAGGAGCTTCAACTAGCTCATTTTGTCGCAAAAATGTACGCACCACCAAAGTGTATTGCCTCACCCAAAGACCCTGGAGCAGGAAGCAAAATTTAGAGACATTCATGGTACTATCTAGATACACTTCACACTCGTGGCCCTTGGTCTACAATTCGAAGGTGAATTTGGGTGAACCAAACAGCGTAAACATTGATCTCGCCGCCTTATACGCATTTCTATATCCACAGAGGTACAGTGCCTTCAAGATACTTCTGAAGCCATCCCAAGTTGCCCAGCGTGGCAACTAGCCTTCGGAAATGGTTAGGGAGTTTGCTGGACCAGCCGTTCGAGTGTGCTTATGTGGCTCATCCACTGAGGATACTTCGCTTGAAGCAAGCAAGAAGAAGGATAAACACGGAAGCAGGAAGCGTGGATTGTGGATCAGAGTCAGTCCCCAGCTACCGGAATACCAATCCCTCTTACAACCACATATGCAGGCCCACAAACCATTGCACCGAGCATCAGGTACCGTAGGGTTTGTGCAGTGCCCATGAAGGCTGCTGTCTGCTTTCAGGCACACGAATTACAAGCAACACCTCCGTTAGTCCCCTACAAAACTGTAAGGGACTAACGGAAGTGTTGCCGGTAATTCGTGGTTGGGCGTGCCCCCGTTGCTTCCCATGCTAATTCAGCACCTCCACTAATCCTGCAAGCATCCACAAGGCGTCGGTTT
Organism: Eimeria brunetti; assembly: GCA_000499725.1. Taxonomy (NCBI): domain Eukaryota; phylum Apicomplexa; class Conoidasida; order Eucoccidiorida; family Eimeriidae; genus Eimeria; species Eimeria brunetti. The sequence continues at coordinate 7,811 of HG711500.1, forward strand.
TTCGCAGCAAATGCTACTACGCCATTTGTCCGCAGCAAGTGTTCCTGGACCAGTGGAGTCGCTGATGAATGGGTTTGTCCGCGTCTTTCATTGTTGCGCCGAAAGCAGTCTTAAGTTGGACCCCTACAGAGCACGATAATTCTTGTCCTTCTGCGAGCCTTCGTGCTGCAAATTCGTAGTTCTTTGGACCTTTTGTGGATTTAAAGGCCTTGAAGCAATGGAACAGTAAGTAAACCAATGCGGCAGTTACGACAACCAGAGACGGCACCGCCAGGCCCATTCCAGTGCACTTCCTCACGCACTGTTCCAAACGGATAACTTGATTCCGCACAATAACGTCATTCTCCCGCCAAATGGCTTCAGAGTCTGCAAGCGAAACGCCCAAGCCGTGAACGCCGGGCGCCGCCACAACCAGCGCCCGGCATGTAGTGAAAATTGACAAGAAACGAAACATTTGCAATGTAAAACGATGAAAAACTGCGGTTCATCCTATGCCACACCAATAAACACGAAAATGCATTTCATGTGTACAGAGGCCTTGTGTGGCTCGATGTTGAGATGCCCCGGTTTGTTGTCGGGGCTGCAGCCCTGCGCTACCGATCTGTCTAGAGAGGTAACATCACCCTACAACATGCGTAATCGATTATTAACACCAGATTCTCAACCTTGATTAATGTATGTGCTTTAGCGTGTGTGGAGATCTGCGCGCTTGCGTGCCAGTAGCGTGTCTTACAGCACAGATGTGGAGGATTGTATCTTTAACTTCGCACATGGTAGTAGCGAGGCTTCTTGATCTTATCAAAGCATCCTCGTAAGTTGCAATAGAGTAAGCGTACGTAGGATGTGAGTTAGCAGAAGATTCCTATGAAACAGCTAACCTACCGTCCCGCCCCAGCACTTCGGGGTTAAGGGCGGAGTAGGGAGGGTCCTTGATTGTACCTAAGGGCCCTCGTTAGCTACAATTAGCTCAAAATACTTAACACAAAGAATCATAAAATGCTCCTGAAAAGAAGCTCACGTCCCGTCAAGCCCCAGGTGTCTCAGACACAGCTGCCTGAGGGAGTGGGCCCCGTCTTTAACGATGTCTTTGTTTGATCCAAGGACCATCGTGCGTTGCAATAGACTGAAAGTACTCAACATGAGAGTTAGAAAAACAGGTGCCGCTCATTCCCACTCCGTAAGGGCCAGGGGTGGGTGCGATATTTGGAGGGCTGAGACGCATTGAAAACAGCCCCACTAGAGCTATCCTGCATGACAGCCCCGTATGCAGTCATAGCCAGGCACCCTTTGGATACATGCAATAATATCACAGAAAATGGACATGCAGGTTCCTAGCAATGCATAGTCAGGCTGCAGAGAAGCAGAGACAAGGGTACCCATCCCGTGATACCATCCTGCATCCAATTTCCCCATCGCTCTCAAAGAGTGTACGCCCTCGTCCAGCCTGCCAACCAGGAAGACCCCGGAATGAGAAGGCAAGAAACAGAAAATGCTGAAGAAGGGTCAAAGTGCGCCAAGTGCTGCTGCGTGGCTTCTCTGCTGCCGCTGCCGACGCCTTGCGCGTGAAGGCATGGGCTCAGCGGAGTATCGACTGGTTGAGCATGGCATCCTGGTCCGTGCCGCTTGGTTTGCCACCACCTTTCTAGCTAAGGTCTCTAATGAAACCGCTGCCATCACACATGTTCCGTGTCTGTGTTGACATCTGGTGGTGAGCCCCAAAGTGTGGGTCTCCGCTCAAACTAAAAAATAAAACTGCAATCTGCGAAGCCTTCCGGGTTTGCCGTATGCAGACGGAAAAGCGTAGATTGCACCAGAGAAAAAGTTGGCCTCTGAGAGTAGATCAAGGAGGTGGTACGGACAACTCCTTGCAAAGGCCAGTGAAAAAAAGCCGAATATGAGGCATAGATTGCTTCAAATAAGGCCACAGTTTGCCAACCATCGGGTAAAGTCATCTCTGGCTTATTATGGTGGACGACGAGCTTCTCCTGAAGGGAGTTTTGCCGGTCAGCGATCCACCGAAAGTCACTCAGGGTGTTGTGGTTCTGGCCATTTAGTACGAGAAACTCTACTTTGCGTGTCAACAAAGGAGAGTTTGGAGCCCTACGGGTCTTCGGGCCCTCGGGAACGGACCCCACTCTCACGGGAGAGCAGAGAAACAGTACCCCCGCTCTGCAATTTTGTGGCCACAACGACAAAACAATGGCAAGCCTAACTCACTTGAAGAGCTACTGTTAAGGTCCCGTATCCCCTCACACGATGGGGTAGCAAGAGCTAAGACAAATAGGGGGAATACAGGCCAGTGGCGGCTGTTGGTGAACCAGTCTGCAGGCCCTCTTTAGTCCTGACCTTGCTTTAAAACATATTGAGGTATAACAACATCGACAAATTTATTATATTTCACTCAGGCATAGGTTAACAGCCAGTAACAAATGGTAAGCGTGTCGTGGGCACCACCGTTGATCCGCACCGTGAGAGGAGCATCCCCTGCCTCCTTGCCTCAAGCAGTCGATTGCTGAGGCTGAGAAGGTTTACAAGACAGCGGTATTCAGTAAAATAAGCTGAATCAAGCCTTCAAAATATTTCATAGTTTGTTTCTCAAGAAAGACAGTTCTGCCGTCCACACCCGTCCCGGTGCAGCGGCCCAAAAGGCTGTGGGTGGGAGAGGGGACACTTCAGCATGTGTCACAACACCGTATTCCACTGTTACGGCTCACTTGGGGATCAACCTCAGAAAGGACAGATCACGACGTGTCGCAATACCTTGTTCCGCTGTCAGGACACTCTCATAGGGGGATCAACCCCATATATTTTTTTTTAATTTTTAACAACTAAGAAACTTATGAGTGTCCTTACTCAATAAGTGCCAAACAGCAGATCCCTGCACAACAAGGATGGCAAACTCCTGGGTTAGCAGTGTTGCCGCGACTGTAGCGCAAAGCCACTATAGGTCTGTTGTGCCACTCGTCATTTAACCCATGGCAGCCTAGGAGGCATAACCAGCATGCAGTCGTTCTTCCGTCTCTATCCACAGTACCGAGATTCAGCTTGTTTCACGAAAAGACGGGGGGGGGCAGAGCCTTATTCATTGCTACTCCCAGCACATTTTAAAACTCCACGGACGACAGGAAGCCTCTTGTGTTAGCATATAAATCAATGGACGACATAAGCAGCAACAGCTGCCTACATTAAACCACCAAATTTCATCCAATTTAGCCCCCCCCTTGTATTGCCAGTTTTACCCTGTTTACAGAGTACTACTCTTTCCCTCAGCCTCTGTAAATCACCGACGATCTGCGGCGGTGTTACCCATCATAATACTAGCCATACCTAGAGCCGTTCAACCCCGGGCCTTCGATTCCGCGGAAAGGGCCACGGCTTGAAGTTTGTGTAGAACACCTCTACAGCCTCCTTCGCAGACGTAATAATTTCTTAAACAGAAACAGGATATTAACTAGTACCGAATGATACTCCTCTCTCTGGCACCTCCCTCTGCCCAGCTTGCAAGCGTACCGGCGACAATATCTTTTACCCCTGTAGCTAGTGGACTATCACTAGCCCTCGGTAAGTTTAACATGCATTTTCATTCACTAAATAAAAGAGAACAATGCCTTCAAGGCATTGCCTTCAAGGTAGTTTGTTGTTCTCGCTTCCAAGATGAAGAATGTTGTGCTCTCCTCACTCATACCGGCGCACCGGGCCAAGTGACTGGGGCCCGAAAAGAGAAAACGGTCTAGAGGTCTTGAGTATGCCGGAACATCTTGTTCCACTACGTATCAGGGCAGCCTCATTTGTAGTCAAGACAATACACCTCCTCTAGTAGTTAATATCTAAGGAAATTATTGAGTATGCACTCAATACGCCTCAGCTAAAACATATGTACTTAGTGACACGTTTCCTAAGAGGGCGGCGAGCAAGGCAAACTGCTGGGTTGGTATGGTTGTGCGTGTAGTGAAAGTACACTACACAACAGGAGCACTGCAACATTACTCCGTACCAGCCTACAGAGGTATTATAGTTCAGAAAAAAGTGTAACTGTTGCGTAGTTGGAGATAAGCTAAGCAGGGAAATTGTACTGCTGGGTTGGCATGGTTGTGTGTGTAGTGAAAGTACACTACACAACAGGAGCACTGCAACGTTACGCCGGACCAGCCTACAGAGGTATTATAGTTTAGAAAAAAAGCGTAACTGTTGCGTAGTTGGAGATAAGCTAAGCAGGGAAATTGTATCTTATAACGCAACCGCGACAGAGATGCGGTGCAGTGTAGCGCAAGGCTTAATTCTGGGCTTAATTCTGGCAGTGGCTCATCTCACACCGGCCGTCACGTACCGCGAAGGTGCATGGACAGTTCTTTCGGGGTGGACTAAGCCTTGGAGAAGAATGGTTGTCCCGTTTGAATGCAGTTTTCGGCGCCTTAACGAATAGATACTGGTCTAAAACCGCCTTCGTCAGCTGGAGAATCACCGCACACAAAACCCAAGCAGGGCATAGCTCATTACACGTAGGCCGGTGTGGCTAAGGCGCCCGGGGCGGGATGGGGTGTTATTGGCTTTTGTAAACCTTGTGCGAACTGTCGGCTCGAGCATGTTAACTTCATTGCAGCTCACGATGATCTTTGGGTGAGACCAATGACCCTCATTGCGCGTGTGGTGCTACGATAGAATCTGATTACTTGAGATGCAGGTCCTCAAGATACTCCTAAAGCGCAGTTGGTCTCCCACGCAGCCCCAGGCTCGCCTGCCTAAGGGCCTGGGACCAGGGCGAGATGAGGTAGCCAGACGGGGTTGCAGCGCGCCTTGAACGAAGCCAGTGCTAGAGGCAGGACTAATAGGCAAACACGGCGAAGCATTGTTTGCTGTATGTAATAATACTGCAAAAAAGTACTTGGCAGTCAATCGGGTGGGTAAGCAGAGATTCAAATACCAACCTCCCCCTGAGCATGCTTAGGTTGCGCCGGGTGACGAACACCAAACCCTTTGAGGCAAATTAACAGCTGGCTGACATTGCCATTAGCAAGTTGAATTAGGGTTTGTGAAGAGTTCAACATATATGATAGGATAATGAATCGAGACCGCTTACTTTGCGCACAGTTTTCCCGGTCCTCGCCAGCTAGACCGTTGCCGCATTTGCTGCTGCAGATACTTGTCCGTCCCAGGGACGCTAACCCATACGCCATGTTTCAACTTATTACCACATGAATTACTATTTTTAACTACTTATTTATCATCTTCGTTGAAACTTGTACCAGAAAAACACTTCTCTCCGAGTTTCAGAGCCACCCATAGCATTCATTGTCGCTTGGCGCCACCAGAGGAGTGGCCCCAAGCACTAGAATCGCCGCAGCGGCAGGGGCCACTGCGGCCTTATGCAAAGGGGATGCATTTCCGAGAAGGCTTCCTGTCGAGATTTTCGTCTAAATTACGGAAACACTGTTTTGATTGTTATACAAAGCGCGATAATAAACACATTTGACTTTAGAAATGACTGCGTTGGCGTCAATTTTCGCTGCCTCCTTGGCACTTCTCCTGGGGCCCGCTGACAGCGCAAATGTACCGGCTTCTCCTGTTCCCAGGCCTGAGGGCGCCCGCCTACCCAGTGGAACCCTCATGCAGCGACAGAATGCCTTTCAACCAAGGCACACGAAGTTGCCGCTGGTAGCTGTCGCCTTCCTGGCTGCGGCAGTTGCTACAGTATTTATGATCATGCAGTGCCTCAAGGTTCTCCAATCTGGCAGAAATATGGGAATCTATGGAGTGGATAAGCGGAGACTCGCGGACGGAGAACCAGGTTCATGCTCTGTACGTCTTGGCCAACAAAAAGCGCTCTATACCGGGAGCTTTCCCCTGCACGAGGAGGTCGTGCATGGTTGCATGGCTGTTCGCTAGTACGGAATTGATATGTTCTGCGGGAACGCAGGAGCTACCCCTCACAGCGATCCTGCATGGCTTGGGGAGAGTACGAAACCGATGTGTTCTGCGGGAGCGCACGAATTACCCCGTATAGTGAGGAGTTTCTGTTACAAAGGAAATTCCCCCTTTTGAGCCCGGTTAACTGCATGGGTGTGCAGGACCTGCACGCAATCGGGGAAACCATGTAAACTGGAAAGTGTTGGGCCTGCATCCTGAATGATCAGCTGGGTGGTCTGTGGGGAAAAAGAAATTATCATATGGGTGATGTGGCTGGTGCAGCCTGGTGCACGCTGTCGCGCAAGTAATGGTGGGAAGGCCTTAGCAGGCGCTGCACGGTGGGGCATATACGCCAGCAAAGGTGCCAAAGTACCTTTGCTGGGGTACTTATCTCACCGTGCAGCTTTACAACAGTACATCTGACGACCCTTGACATATTGTAGCCCAAGAGTTGTGTTGATGCTCACGGCGCTGAAGTAAGCAATGCAAGGAGCGGCAGTGATACTTGTTGCGTGTAAGCATCTGGCTCGAGGCTGCCTTTGTAGACTATTCAAGAGATCGTATAGGGCCGTCTCCTGTCAGCTGAACACACAGGTAAGCGGAACTGGTTGTGCAGGCACATCTCTCGGATTTGAGAGATTAGCTAATCTGTTATGCGGTCAGTGTAAGTGCAGTTCATACATATGTCACTTGTACTCTCTAAGCTAGCAACATAGAAAGAACGCGGAAACCGTAGCTGTACAGTTACTGGATAGCATGAGATCACCTCTTGACGCAAGCAGGCGTTTCAGCTTGAAGGTATTCGTTGGGCTCTTTTCAGGTGTTTTGTATTCGGAGGAAATGCAATTTGTGTCCCGCCGATTTTGGTTATTCCTGGGCAGCTCACGGAAAAGTGTGAGTAGCGCTCCAACCTATCAGGTGGAGACAAACGGAAAGGAACTACCTTGTCTGGTATCGCGGGAGGTTCCAAGCATTTTTGAACATTTCTGGCTCTCGTTGATCTTACAATGAGAAGCGGTCGACAAGAACGCATCACCCAGTCAGCTGCATTGTTTTAGAACGGGCGCAACAGTTGCGCCCGGTTTACTTGCCTCCGTTGAAATCGGATCCGTCAGACGGTCTGCGTGTAAGCAGGCTTTTCCCCGGAGTATCAAGCTGCCCGCCTTTGTGGGCAACGTTGTGTTTTGCAGTTTGTGGGCTCGTCTACTGCGACGGAGTGGCGAAGCCTTCTCTGGTGCTCTGCTGTTTTCGCCAGGACGTGCGTACCTAATTAGGAGCCACGGTTGCTACGATGGAACGGCGCTACGGAGGAACAGGAACTCGAACAAGAGAAACATATTCATCCCCTTGAGACGGTTTTACTTCTTGTTACGTTGCAGCTTGTACGGTGACAGGAATGAATGTGTATGTGCGTGCGCGGAGACTTATGGATTTGCAGGGTGACAAGATGCGGGATTTGTTCCTCGTGCCAGTGTTCTCCTTTGGTATATACTGGGGTGGGGTGCTTCGGCAGTCCTTTGCGCGTTTCTGAGGTAGATTCTGAAAATATGTTCGACCTCAGTGAGTCAGCGAGGGCAGTTACGTGCAACACGGTACGTGGTGCGGGGCAACAGCTATCACGCAGTGAATTGCATTTAGCCCCTAGTAGTACTAGTGCGCACTTCGATTGCTGATGATGCTTCTGCGAAGAAAAAGACAAAAAGGATGGCAGGGGCCGACGGCGAATTCTGAAGATGGTGACGTCGGCTGCACGAGAAACCGTAGAGCCCAGAACACGTGGCCATAGGGTATCACGAAAGAACGCAAAAGCCATAATGCAGGAGGGTCTTTTAGATTTGTTGGGGGCCATTGGGTGTTTAGTGGCTGGAGGAAGTGCAATTTGTAAATGCATCACTAAATGAGTCCGCCGTCTGGGGGCAAAAGGCCCATAGCATGGCAGCGCAGTACGCAAAGGAGAACAGTACACAGCCCAGCGGCCCGCATGGATGTTACATTTTCCATGAGTCTAGTATGGCTTCCAACAAAAAGCGATTTCAGAAGTGCGCCTTTCCCAGCCATCTGCATCGTTTAGCAGTTGGTACTAATATTGCCCTTGATTAGCTTGCACTCAACAAAAATAGCTTAGCCTGCCATTCTTTGCTGTATAAACCGTCTTTGGCGTTGCGCTAGGGGACGTCCATCAGTGGGCATCATGGTTACCGGGGTAAAGCAACTTGTACCGGCGTGTCAGTGGTCAAAGGTCGGCTAGCCCTTCTTTAGCGTTACGATCACGCTCTGGTTTGGGCAGAATGTAAGCACTTGGAAGTGAGCTTATCTTCTTCCGGCGCGGTTATGGCTGCTGTTACGCTTCAGGCATTGTAATGGTATATATATATATATATATATATGCGTATATGCATGCGCGCAGCTTTTTTAGAGTTGAAGAGGGAGAGGAAGTGACAGATTGCTTCGCTTAGGCAGTGCCATTCTTTGGTATATACTGGTGCAGGCTGTTTTTGCGTTCCGATATGCGCTTGCAAGATGTACTCGGATACAACTGACGAACTCAGTGGATTCGCGAGACCGTAAATATGAGGCGTAGTCCGTTTTAGGAGGCAACAGCGACTACGGCGTGATTCGCACAAAACACTCCGTAATATTGATGCCGCTTTGGTTATATATGGTGATAGGTGTTCGCTGGAAAACAATAACGGCAGAGTGTTGGCGGGGGCCGACTGTGCGAATTGTCATGTTTGCACGAAAGAAAACGCTGAATCCGTATCTCGTTATGTACCTATTCCGTGGCGTTGAAAAAACTTGAAAGAAGTAGTGCAGTTGAATATTTCGGACGTGCCGATATTCGCTCTGGTTGTTTGAGTCCAGAGGGAGTGCAACTTATGAACGTGTCACTGAATTTAGTTAAGACTCGACACCTCACAGCAAAACGTTTACATCACTCCGACATAGTCGGCGGGAACAAGGAAACAGCAGGCTTGCTTGTCTGTTCGCGTGCAACATCCCAAGAACATCTTTAACATTTTCCACTATCGTTGATCTATTAGCGACAGACGGTCCGGCACGCACTCACCCTTTAGGCAGCTGCATTGTTTCGCAGTCTGTATAAAGCGTGCGCTTGGCTAGCTTGCCGGGAGAACAAAGTATACGCAGCCTTTTTTGAGAGCTAGGGGACCGCTTTGTGTGAGTATCGTGGGGCTATGCAGCTTTATGCAGCTTGAGGTTTCGCGTCTATTGCCGCAGCGAAGGGAAGCGCTTTCTCGCGCTACGAACGCTTGCTGTTTGGTCCAGGAGGTGCGTACCTCGGAAAAAGCCACAGTTGCTAAGATGCAGAACGTTAGGCAACAAGCATTGCCTGCAGAAACCCTGAAGCACGCGAAGGATATGCAGCCTCTTGGGGCAGTAGGGGGCTCTGCGACTTTCCAGCTTGTGCGAGAGCAGGCAGGGATTTGTATGTGCATGCAGGTGGAATTATGGAGGTGCAGGTTCGGAACAAGCAGGGATTGGTTTTCGTTGAAGAGTGTCCGATATATATTTTGCATTATATATCTACGCTTGATATATATTTGGGCGGGGTATATCGGTGTTGGTAAATGCGTTTTTGATCTAGAGTGGGATATTACATTTGACTTCAGTGAATCAACCAGATACACCGTAGACTTGCTGTGGATTATGTGATGGGAGACAGCAGCGACCACACGATGATTTGTACTAAAAGCTTATTAGTATTTACCCCGTCGCAGTTATGGCTGACGGCACTGGTTCTCTAGCGAACGGGGATAACGGAGGCCTGGTCACGACCAACGACGCTTCTGACATGAATCCTGCAAATAACCGTGGTGATTGCACGAAAAGACGCCAAACCTATACCTCCTTGTGTAGCTAATGGGCAGCACGAAAGAAGCAGAGACCAGCAGTTCAGGCAGTCGTTATTTGCTCGTTGGACGAGATTCACTAAGCCGTTTTGTGCTAGAAAAGGGTGCAAATGGTGATTGTGTCATTGACTGTCATTCGCACTCGGCACCTCGGTAAAAAGAAGCACCTGTAGCACTTTAACATATTAGGCAGAGACCAATGGCAAGCAGGTCCTCGCTGTGCACTCATGCACTTTGTCAAGCGCACCTTGAATGCGTTCAATTCTTACTGATCTACCCACAAGAAGCGGCTGGAGAAGAAAGCTAAATCCAGCCGCACGCATTGCAGTTGGTGAAAAACTTGTTCTTGGTGCGCTTGCGTTCGTTGAAATAAGCTCTGCCTGCCGATGAACGTATACGGAACGTTTGCTGGTGAGCTGGAGGACTTGCTTGCGAGAGCTTTATATGGTTACCCTTTGTGCAGACCTGATAGGACGCAGAGCAAAAACAAAGCAGTTCGCGGCAACTCAAAAGCACGCGGAGCAGATTCATATTTTTGTGGCGGTTGGGTATTGCTATGTTCCAGCTTGTAAGAGAGCAGGCATGGATGCGGATGTACACGCATGCAGTTTTATGGAGTTGCATTTGTGGGACGTAGGAGCTCGTTTTAATTCAACCTTGCATTATTTTGTATCAGCGCGGGCGTGATGTTTCGGCATTGCGACATAGGAGAGCACACAAAACTGTCACAGCGAAACAGGGGCTGACATAACAGGAAGCGTCGGTGAATTGGCGAGGGGCGTAAGCCTGCAGCGCAGTGCGTAGTTGAAGGTAGCAGCGGTCATACAACGACTTATAATAAACGCTGAACACTATTGAAGCCATCCCGATTACATGTGAAGGTGGGGCTTTTGTGAAGGGCGGCAGTGGCCCTTGCCAACAGTGCCTTTTGCACGAATTCTGTGGGCTTTGATTTCGCTTGATGGAATCTTAAATGTAGTGTCATTTCGACTTGGTTAATACATGCTTTTCGGTTCGAATGCTCTGTAGTACGCCCTGAAAATAACCTGAAAGTCGTTGTCAACGCTCCAGGTTTTGGGGCGTGCATGCCATTTCTTATGCATTCGAAGCAATTCGCATGCCGTAGAACATTTCATCTAAGGGGGGACTCTACACAGATACTCAACCCAAACAGCTGCTTTTTGCAGCCGTTCAGCTAACGGCTACTGTGAACCGTTGATGGCATCCTCACACAGTTCGTGTCGGAGTGCAGGGGGCCTACACCACATGGCTATATATCTCGCGTATGAATGTGTACATATGCACTGTGTCCAATGTGAATGCCTACATTGGCAATGTGTTTACGCATTTATCTCTTGTAATCACGTGCTGTGCGGACCAGAACGTATGCACATAGTGTGGCCCACGAGTTGTGGAGATCTCGCAGGGCTCCGGGGAGCTATGCGAGGAGCGAGACATGCTAAGGGGGAGCCATATTTCTATAGCCGTTGCCTCACCTACATTTTGTCTCGCCCCCGGAGAGAAAGCAAGCTAAATTGTGTGCGTAAATGCACATGTGCTTGCAAGCATGCACAGGCAGGAGTGGCGAGAAGAAGGACCAGTTTTGGGGCACCCTGCTATGGTGTTCCCAAGGCACGGAGGTGCAGTCTCTATATTTGTGCCCGCCGGGCAATGGCTGCTGTCGCAAGCTCCCGCTGAAGGAAGGCAGCATGCGCCAAGTGCGAAGCCAGACAACAGTGGCGTGTCCGCTATCCACAACGCGGAGACGGGAGGATCACGAAACAGAGGAGGCCACGCTGTCCAGAAAACTGTTGTAGATGGAAATGCCTGAACAAACGCCCAGCGAGTTGCTTGAGGCTGGTTTTCGGCTTGCTACAGCCTGCCAAAATGACTGTCAAAATTCCTGGGTCTTGAGTAAATGCAGCTGGTGAATGCATCGTTTATGCTCCATTTGCGCTTCTCGGTGTGAAGTTTTTGTAGAGCACACAAGAGATTGCAAGATGCGCCATTAACGGATCTGTGTTCCTGTTATGCATGTCGCCTCTGATGTGCTTGAAGCACTTCGTATGCCGTCAATCATTCAGCAAAAATCGACGCGGAGCCGATAACTGGCGAAACCAGCTGTCTGGCGCTGCTGTGCCGTCGTGAATCAGCTTGGGTGTAGTATGCATAGCAACGGCATCCCTAATCACATTGTCTTGGAGCTCAGCCTACTTACATTTACAATGTGTCTATGTCTTCGTGTGTTGCAGTCGTGTGCTATGTGGCCCAGATGGTATGCACATAATGTGACACAAGAATTGTTTAGTTGCTCAACAGGCTGTACGAGGCAGTGTGGGGGGCAATACACACACAGTGGGACGCGCTGAGGGTATGTACGGGTGATCGCCCGGCACCTGTCGTGAATGGTGCAGTGGTTTTTGATCGCATGCTCCTTTAGGTGAATCGAAAGCATTTTGCATGCCGCCAGCCTTTCGACAAGTAGCTACTCTTCACACAGCTATAGCAACCGGTTGCTTCGTTTTGCCGTTGGGAATCAGCTTGGGATTATAATGAATCGCAAACAGTGTTCTTATTCAGACCGTGTTGGCGCGCACGGCACTTAAATTAAACAGCCGCACGTTTCGTTTCGCTTACGCACGCCTACACGTGCGGTGTGCTCATACCTTTGCCGGCTGCCATCACGCGCTATGCGGCCCAGGGAGTATGCACATGTTGTGGCCCAAGAGTTGTGGGGGCGCTAGGAGGGATGCAGGAGGCATTGCGAGAAGCGCGTTCGAGTCACGCTCAAGGTATGCGTGTTCTCCGAGCCGTCTTTTTACTTGCGTACTGTCTTACCCGCAGGGTGAAAGCAGATAAAACTTTGTGCAGGTGCATACGTATCTTCCAAAGGACACCAGCGCTGGCAAGAGAGGCGAGAAAAGGCTGCCTATCGGCAGTGCTCTTCTTCGGTTTTGTAGACGCGGCGTGGTGCAGAGATTTTTATGTGCATTCGCTGGACAGACGCTGCCATCACAAGGTGTTGCAGATATCGGGCAAGGTAGTAGCTGTCAAGCATGAGACAAGAGTGGAGAAAGCGAATTGTCCAACACAGGGACTGAGGGTGGGCGGAGAGGGGAGTGCCGATGGTGTCCGAAGAACCTCTTTAGATGGAAACGCGCAAACAAACTTGCTGCAAGTAGTTTGAGGCGGGTTTTTGGCTTGCTACGACATGGCAAAATGTCTGTTTAATCCTTGATTATTGCCTTCGATAACTATGTTATTTATGGCTGGTGGATTTGCGTTTGTTGCCGTTAACGCATTGCCATAGTTGCAGGTGATAAGCAAGGTCGCGCGGCAGCCGCCCCAGTTTTCTCCCGTTTTCTACACTTTGGAATCATTCCCAACGCCAGCAGCTGTCCAACAAACGGCGGCTGTAGACTGGTCCATTGCGAAACAGGCTGCTGCTGGGTGTTTCTGGCGATTCTGGTGAGTACACCATCCTATATTGGGGGCTTTTATGCTTCAGGATGTATGCAAACAGAGATGGATGTGCGCGTTCAGGTTTCATGCAGTTGCAGTGTCCGAAATGCTGGGTACTCGCTTTGTTTTTACTACGCCGGCGTTTGGTATCTACAGGGACAGGGTACTTTCACGCTGGGATATGCGTTTACGAGACACAGTCTAGCAATTACAAACGATCTCTGAGTTGGTGACGCAGCGTGTGTGCAGCAACATACGTGATGGGAAGCAGCAGTGGTAACGCTGGGGGTTTAGGTCTACTACCATAGACGGCCAGCCAGGTAGTGCAGGATGCTAGTTGTCCTGCGGAAAGTGGGAACAGAAGGGGGCAAGCGGTGATGACGACGGTCTTAACTCGAACTGTGCAAATACGCATGCAGTTTGCAAGCACAAACTCAGACCATGGGGCCTTTTTTGTAGTCACTGGGAAGCATAAAAGAAACCAAGTGAACCGAATGGTGCGAACGAGTATCCATGGTTTTTCTATGTCTTCTAAGCTGTTATGTTTGCGGGAACGGCAATTTGTGAGTGTCACTGACTCGGTACACCACCGCTACAGCAACACATAACAATAACAAAGTTAGCAGAAAAAATATGTACGCAGGCCCTTGATTTGCCTGCACTTGGTGCTTCACTTACGTATTGACAGTTCTTGATCCTCGTTGGCCTTTTATCAGAACACGACTTAAAAACGATGCAAGACTCAGCCATCACCACCGTTTTGCGGCTGGTATAAAGCTTGCGATTGGCTGGATTTGCGTGTCTGAAAGCAAATCCATCTCCGAACAGAGATATATGCAGTATGTGTGAGGGTTGTTCCGCTATGCACTTTGTTTGCTCGCGCCTACTGGAGCCGTAAGGCTAAGCCCCCTCTGGATTTGCGACCCAGAGTTTGTCCAGCGCTCAAAAGCAACATTCTGCAGCTAGTCTGAAGCACGAGGGTCAAATTTATTTCCCTCGTGCGTTTATGGGTATTCTTTCCGTTCAGTTTGTAAGGGAGCAGCATGAAAGGATGCTCGTGTGCATGCGTACAAATATGGTGTTGCGGTGTGCCAAGAAGCGGGATTTCGCTTCGATTTGAGCGTGCTCTCATTTGGCACCTGCTCTGGTGGAGTCTTTCAGTGCTGCCTTATGAGTGTGCAAGATAAGACTGATATTACAAACGACTTCAGTGATCTGTCGAGGCAGCATATGTGCAATGCGATGCGTAGTGCGGGGCAGCAACGACTGCGCGGTGATTTGCACTAAACGAAGCATTGGCATCCAATCAAGTTATACATGGTGAGAGTATTTCCGCGGGAGACGGGAACACCGCAGTGTAGGCAACTGCTGATGGCGCTTCTCTTGCATACTGTGCAAATGCTTATCTCGCCTTCACAAAAAAGAACGGAGACCACGTAGCTAACTATGTAACCATCGGGTAGCACAAAAGAAGCCTGTAATGCAGACCGGAAGTTTTGGCTTATATAGATCCGTTATTCTATTGTATGTTCGGAGGAACATACAATAGCATATCGGATTAGCGTCACTGATTTGCATCCGCGCTCGGCATCCAATGGCAACGTTAACATAGCAACCCGTCATAGTAGACACCGACCAACGAGAAGCAGGCCTTCGGCCTGTACCCTTGTGATGTGCTAGGCATGGCCTAAACATTTTCGAGCATCGTTATCCTTCCAGCGAGAAGCGATTTGAGAAAAGCGCCTGACGCAGCCGGTTGCACCGCTTCGCAGTTCGTGGTAAGGCTGCGCTTGGCCTGCTTCTCCAGAGTATGAGCAATTCCGTCTGCTGGTAGGCATATATGCGCAATATTCTGTTCGGCGGTAGGGGACCTGGATATATGCGCATCATGGGGATATGGAGTGTGCGTGCACACATCCGCACCTGCGGTGTGAGGAACCATTTTCTGGCGTCACAATCGCTCTCCGTTGCACGCAGGAGGTACGCACTTGGAGCCGAGCAAACGCATTTTGTTTGTGCATCTTTGAATGCTGTGGCATGCTAGACCTTTTTGTTTGGCACGTGGATGTGTATCTGCTTGCTTGCAGATTCATGCAGTTGCAGTGCAGGATGGATTTGTAGCTCGTTCCGCTTTAACAATGCTTTTCTTCGACATCTAGAGGGGCAAAGCGCTTCGCGCTGCAATATTCGCTCGCGAGACAGAATCGTACATTATGACCGACATCCTTGAACTGATGAGACAGCATACACGCACCCTAGGCGAAAAGATGCAGCAGAAACAACGCTGGGATATGCTGGATACGGTTGGAAGCGTTGATCGCCTTCTAAGCCATGCATCGTGGCAGATGCTCCGCTGGAATCATTTAGAAGCCAAGGACGGAGGGCGGCAGAACGCTCTTCTAACGCAAATTATCCAGACGATGGTGTTTTCACGAAACAAGGCAGAACCTGTAGCAAGATCAGACCTGCCGTTCTGGCTGGTGCCACCGGTTTGGCCAGGTACTTTAGGGTATTTTGAATTTTAACCGGAAGTGTGATTTGTGAATACGCAACTAATTTTAGTTCGGCGTGTCCATCGCACGGCAACGTGTTCATAGCACTCTGACAAAAGAAGCAGACACAAACATGAAACAGGTTATCATTCTGCATGCATGCGATGCTGTGCTCACGGCGTTTGTTTTACAGGAAACGAGTTGGCAAGGGCTGCATCGCTTTGCCGTTGCTTTAAAGCTTGCTTGCGCTTGGTCACCTTGCTCTGGCTGCAATCAGGAAGAGAACTAGGGGACCTGCGTGTATACGCAGCGTGGGGTTAATAAGGTCCTTCTAAGCTTGTCGAGCGCATACGGTTTTCACCAGGGAGTATGCACACAATAGGAAGCTGCATATGCACAGATACGAAGAAATAGGCAACAGTGAACAGTTTGCACCATATCTGAAGCGCGCGAAGCAAATTCATTCCCTTGGTGAAGTGTTGGGTATCGCGACGTTTCAGTTCGTACGAGAGCGCACATGGATCCTTTTGCGCATAAGACCAGGTCCATGCACTTGCAGTGCAAGCAGAAACGGGAGCTAGGTGTGCATGAACACTTCTGTTCTCTGGCATGTGGCGGGGTGTTTGAGACTCGCAAGATGAGCTTGCGAGGCACACTATGGTGTTGCATACGACATCAGTAAGCTGGCATGGCAATATGCCAGCAACGCCATGCATAGCGTGGGGAAGCAGCGAATGTGCAGCGGTCTGCATCACACGCCTAGTAGTATAGACGGCCAGGGTGAGCATGCACGATGGTAGTTGTTCTTTGGTGGGTACAAGCGGTGAGCGAGCAGCATGCAAAGACGAAATGTGCGCACACCTCGTTTGAACGGCAAACGGCGAACCGTGTAATTTATTGTGTGGACACTGGCTTGTATGAAAGAACAAAGCCTGTAGTACAGGCGGATGCTTCTGGTTTGAAAACGCTCCCCGGGACGTTTGGGGCTCGGAGAAACCGCATTTTGTAAATGTGCCACTGAACGTCGTTCATGGCAAAGTGTTTATGGCACTTTAACACGGGCAGCGGCAATGGGGATGCATGTCTTCGGTCAGCCCGCGCGTAGTGGCTGAAGCTCGTCTTGAACATTGTCAGCCCTGACTAGCTTTCCAACTGGCAAGGACTTGAAAAAGGCGCATCATCTAGCCACCTGCATCGAGTAACAGCTGGTACCAAGCTAGCATAGATAGTTTTGCTTGCCCAGCTGGAGAACAGCTCTTTCTGCCGACAGAGCGTATACAGTTTTCGATGATGCGGTGGGAGGCCTGCATGTGTGAGCATCGATGTGCGCCGCTTGTGTGCGCACATTTACTGCCGCAGTGGGTCAAGACCCGTTCTGGCTTTGCGAGTCCTCGGTGGTTTAGCTCCAGGTTGTGCAGATATAATCAGGGACCGTTGCTGCGTAGGTGGGGTGGGTTAACTACCGAGGACAGCTTGCAACACTTCTGAAGCACGAGAAGCAAATTCATCACCTTGGTGAGGCTATAGGTTCGGCTGGATTTCAGATTGTATGTGACCAGACATGGTTGTGTTGGTGCTTGCGCGTAGATTCGGGGAGTTGCAATGTGTGACTACAGCGCACTTTTCCTTGGCGACTATTGGAGAGGGGCGTTTGGGCTCTGCGAAATGCGCTCGCCAGGCTGAGCCTGCCATTACAAACGACTGTAGTAAATAGGCAAAGCAGGCCATTTTGCAGTGCATCCAGTGCCGTCCCTTGAAGATCCTCGCTTGTGAGATAGTGTTTGACATACGCACGACCTTGCAGGATTGGTGAGGGTGTATAAATGCAGGGTGACGGAAGGAGGCGGCGCGAAGGTATAAGCTTGCACCCAACGCTCCGTAATATACACTCCAAACTCGATTATGCATGATGGTACTTGTTTAGTGGGGGATGGGAGTAACGGGGAGGGTGCTGCAGTTGACGCAGCGTGCAGTGCGCAGTGTCCGAATGCTCATGCCATCTGCAAGAGAGGGCTCAGGAGCCGTAGCATGTTGTGTACCCATTGGATAGCACGAAGGCAGACGAAACGTGCAGTGCAGGCTGGTGTCTTTGTTTTGTGCAACTTTGCTTAGCGTTTTCGTGTTAGGAGAGAGCAGAATGTGAATGACCTTTTTTTAACTTTAGCTCGCTTACAGCCAAGTGTCCACAACGCCTCAACGAGCAAAGGAGAGGCACAGACAAGTCTTTGATCTGTACGCACGCAATGATTTCTGCGCGTCTTGAACGCTTCAGGATCTCGCTGGTTTTCTAGTATGAAACGGTTCAGCAAAGCTCATGCAGCCACCTGCACTATTGTACAGTTAGTGCTAAGATAGCTTGCCTTCGCTTAGATCTTCCCAGCTGCAGTCAGCTCTCCTTGCCGGTAGGAGTATACACGGGGTATGGTGGAGAGTTAGGGGACGTGAATGCTGAAGCAGAGGGACCGTGCCATTTGTGTGCACGCCTCTACTGATGCCGTTTTGCGAACTCTTGTTTGGCATCGTAATTGCACGCCGATTTCCGCAGGCGGTATGCACTTGCAAACCAATAAATGGCTCCCTTTGATGCGGGTATGAGTCTTCTTACGTTTCAGACATTCTACTGGTGGGCATGGGTATGCAGGTACATGTGTGCGTGCAGATTCATGGAGCTGCTGTGCACGAAGCTGGAGAACGCTTTGCTCTACCGGTACTATTCTTTTTATCTACTGTGGCGGGATGTCTCGGCTTTGCAGTGCCTTTGCTAGGCAGATTCGGACACGGCCTGTGAGGACCGTGGACTGATCATTCAGTACACATGCAGAGGCATACGCGGTAAGAGACTGCGGCCACTCTGTGAATACTCTGTGAATATTTCCTCCCCACGCGTAGTAGTATGAAGGTCAGCCGGGCTGTGTATGATGGTAACTGTTTTGCGGAAAAGGAGAGCAGGGGAACGGACGTCGCGGCCAGCGGCACCTCTGGCACGAACTGTGCTAGTATGCGTGTTGTTTGTACTAGAAAGGGCATGTTTAGGGGGCTCCTTGTCTAGCGGTTGAATACGCATGAACGAAATCAAAACCAATTGTGCATACAGGCTTTTTTTTTGATTTGCGGAGACCCGCTTAGCTATTTTGTGATCGGTGGAAGTGCATTATGTAAATGAGTCACCGACACCCCTTCGGTCTCCCCTTTTTATTGCAAGGCGTCCAGCGCACACCGACATGGCAAACTTAGGGGAAGGGTAAGCAGGCCCTCAGTCACAGCCATGTGACGTTTTAAGCACATGTTTGTCCTTTTCGGTTCCCGTTGGTTTTTCAGCAGGACACGTCCTTACCAGGGTGTCCCAAGCACTGCAGTGGATCTTAAGCTTGCCTGTTCTGCGCTCTACCTGGCTTTAAACAGCTCTCTCTGCTGATTGAAACAGACGACACATTCGGTTGAGACGTAGGATGGCTACATGCGCGAGGACCGTTGGGAGTTTCAATTTTCGTGCGAACGTTTAAGCCCGCGATGTGCCAAAGTTCTCTTTGGCGTCATGACAGCTCGCTGCATTGGTCAGGAAGTATGAGCAAGAGTTGCTTAGATGCGAAGCGGTAGCCAACGAAAACACTTTGCAGCCAATCTGGCGCAGGCGTAGCCAATTTATTCCCTAATAAGATTGTGGCTATTGCTACGTTTCAGATCGTATGGGGGCATGCGTGGATGGGTTTGTACCTGGGTTGTTTCGGGGTTGCCATATGCACTTACGAGAGCGGGTCTGATATTATCAACCATATGGGGTAATTGGCTAGGCAATATATGAGCAGCACAGATTAGGGGAGGAGTCAGCAGCCACTAAGCACCTCCTTGCAGCCAACGGTTAGTGCGTTTGACTGCTTGTTGGGCTGTGCAAAATGATCATTATTCCACGGAGAGCAGGCATAGGGAACGGCAGGCCACGGCCAACGACGCTTCTATTCCAAACTGTGCAAATGCCTATCTCGTTAGCAGAAAGAACGGGGAGCCGTAGTTTATTGTGTAGCCACTGGGTAGAACAAAAAAGGCTAGGCCTCCAGCGTAGAGGAGTGTTCCTGGTTTGGAGGGACCCGGTAGCCTGCTGTGAAGAAAGTGCAGCACGTGGGCGTCACTGATTTTCATCCGCGCTCGGCATGTAGCGGCAGCGTTAACATAGCGACCCGTCATAGTTGATACCGACCAACGAGAAGCAGGCCAGCGGCCGGCACTCATGTGATGTGTCAAACACGTCCTAAATATTTTCGAACATATTTCTCCTTCCAATGAGAAGCGATTTGAGAAAAGCGCCTGACGCAGCCGGCTGCATCGTTTTGCAGCTCGTCTTAAGGCTGCGCTTCTCCAGAGTATGAGCAACTCCGTCTGCTGGTAGGCATATATGCGCAATATTCTGTTCGGCGGTAGGGGACCTGGATATATGCGCATCATGGGGATATGGAGTGTGCGTGCACACATCCGCACCTGCGGTGTGAGGAACCATTTTCTGGCGTCACAATCGCTCTCCGTTGCACGCAGGAGGTACGCACTTGGAGCCGAGCAAACGCATTTTGTTTGTGCATCTTTGAATGCTGTGGCATGCTAGACCTTTTTGTTTGACACATGGTTGTGTATCTGCTTGCTTGCAGATTCATGCAGTTGCAATGCACGGGGAGGCGGCAGCATTTCTTATGTTACAAGTGCTCGTCTTTCGTATGTACTTGGCTGGATGTTTATGCGTTGAGCCATGCGCTTGTAAGACAGAGACAGACAATATAAAAGATTTATGTTACTACATAGAGCTGTATATGTTCAGCGTCATGTATGTGTGTGGAGGCAGCAGCGACACTACTGTGGTTCGCATCCATTGCCAGCTATTATTGAGTGCTGGCCAAGGCAGTTATGTCAACTTGGCTATGTGTGATAGTAACTATTCTGCGGAGGAGGCAGTTGATGGGACGCCTCGGCGTACAGTGTTCGTAACACGAACTGTACACGTACGCGTGTTGTTTTCACGAGAAAACGCGGAGCCAGTCCTTGTGCAGCCACTCAGTTGCATTAAGGACAAAACTCGTGGAATCTTCTGTTGTTTCTGGCGTGGAGAGATTTGTTAAGCTGCTGTGCGTTGGGAGAAAGTGCAGTTGGTGAAGGTATGACTGGTTTCGGCCGAGCTCGACAGCAAAGTGTTTGCAGCAACAACAAAGTGTTTGCAGTGCTCCAACAGAGTAGGCAGGGGCAAATGACCGACAGGCCATGAGTGTACTCAAGCGATTTTTCAAGCGCGTCTTGCCATTCTTGTTGGTCTTCCGGCATGGTGGGGATCAACAGGGGCAGCACACACAGCCAGCTGCATTTTATTTTAGATTTTAGAGTTGGTGTTAAGATTTGTTCTCGGTTCCCTTTCCCTGGACAAACGCGAGGTTGTCCACCAAGATACGCGGCATTCTGCTGCTTAGAGCGCCCGACTAAGTGTGCACTTCGGGGTTGTGTAATCTGTGTGCAAGTGGCCTCAATTGAGCAGTGCATTCTGTGGCGCCGCGTTCACTCTGCGCTTTCGGCAGAGCGTACGCACTTAGAAACGAATAGGCGCATCGCCTTGGTGAAAGGCTGGATACTGTTATATTCCAGGGATTCTGGTTTGAATTATGGATGTGTATATGTATGCATGCACATTTGTTGGCTTGGTTCTAATGCAAGGCGTTGGAGGACGTTTGCATTTACAGTGCTTTTCTCCGGCGTATAGTGTGGCGGGGTGTTCGAGGTAGCCTGACGGGTTCGCGAGTCATAATATGTCATTGCATATGGCCTGGATTGTTTGGTTAGGCGGCGTTTACGCGCAGCACAGTACGTGGGAGGCAGCAGCGAATACGCATAGTAGCATTGATAACCAGTTCTATTGTGCCTTATGATAGTTGTCCTGCAGATGACGAGCGTAAAGGGGGTCGTAGCGCCATCAACAGAGCCCCCAATACAAATTGTGCACGCGTCCCATTTGCATGAACGAGGGGGCAAATTGTGTCTCACTGCGTATCCACAAGGTGGCATGGGACAAGCCGGCACCTGTAGTGCAGGCCGGAAATTTTGTTTTTACGGGAGGTTCATAGGAAGGTCTTATGTTGGCAGGAACTGGAACGCGTAAATGTGTCACTGGCGCTTGGTGAAGTTCGGCATGAGCCACAAGAACAGTTTGCAGTAAGGTTGCAGCCGCCAAAGCAAAATCAGCCTCTTGGTGCGCATATGGGTACTGTTACCGTACAGGTTGTATGAGAGCAGGCATGCATGCGTATGTACCTGAGTACAGATTTATTGAGTTGCAGTGCGAGTGGCGAGCACTCATTCGTGAATAGTCTTTAGCATCCAGGACGAGAGGCTGTTCCACGATTGAGATATACTATCGCGACAGTGCGTCTGACAATACCGGAAATCTCGGTGAATATAGCAAGCAGTATATATGCATAGCAATACGTGGTGGGAGACAGCCGCGACTGCGCGATGATTTGGGACAAACGCTGGAGAATATTGACGGCCCAGCCATTTGTGTATGATGGTAGTTGTTCTGCGAAGGGCTGTGCTTGCGAAGGCTTGGACGCGGCCGACGGCACCTGTACAACGAATTGCACGAATGATCATGGCGCGCGCACGGAGAAAATGCCAGACGGCTAGCTGACTGTCTAGCCATTGGGTAGCACGGAAGAATGCGAGACTCGCGATGCAGGCAAATACTTTCTCTTTGCTGTGAATTGCCAAGTACTTCGTGTTTGAGGGCGGTACACCCTTAACGTGAGCCACTCGTTTTCGTTCGCCCTCGGCTTCTCCCAGCAAATTGTCCAAAGCACTCCGAAATGGTGGGCATAAGCACATAAGCAAACGGGACGGCCTTCAGTTTGCAGGCACGTGACGATTCAAGCAAATTTCGCGTATGCGCGTCTCGATGATCTTCGAACAAGAGGCGATTCGAAAACGTATCCCATCCAGGCAGCTGCTTCGCTTCGCACGCTTCGCACTTGGTGTTAAACTGGCTTGCCTAGTTCGTTCGTCCTGGACGAAAGACGCTGCGTCTTCCATTGCAAGCATGCACAGTACTGTACGGGGAGCTAGAGAACTTGCTGCTTGTGTGCGCATCGTGGGTCTATGCAGTTTGTGTGAGTGTCTACGGCCGCCGTATGGCGACGCCGTCCGCGCGGTAAGGACGGGGTGCTGCTTTGCGCAGGAGGTACGCTCTTACAATCGAAATGCTTCATCTTGTTGGCGGGGACTATCAAGTTCGATGCACACTGAGGGCAGGCGTTGATGCATGTGTGCATCCGTGCATATTCATAAAAATGCAGTGTGAGAAGCGCAAGCTCGTTCTGCATTATATGCGCCACTCCTCGCTATTTCTTGTAGCGGGTGTTTTTCAGCCTTGCAATGTACGCTTGCGAGATAAAAAATAGCCAGCACAGATGATGGCATCCGTGGCTTGGTGAGGCTGTATCTGTGCCGCGCAATATCTAGGGAGCCACCAGCGGCTGCCAGACGGTTAGCATCAAACTCTTACTACTATCGACAGTCTGCCCGGTTACATAGCTGTTATGTAGAAAAGCAAAATAGCAAGGATTGGGCCACGGCAGACAGCGCCTCTACTAAGTGTGTGGCAATCATGCATGGGGTTTAGAGAAGGAATGCTGGACCGCTACCTCACTGTCCAGCTATTAGCGAGCATGGAGGGCATCGAAAACTGAGGTATACTTGAGCGTTTCTGGTTTGGAGAGGTTCGTTTAACTGGATTTTGTTTGAAGAAAGCGCATTGTGTGGATGTGTCAGCAGTGTTTTTTCTTGCCACCTCACGGCAATGTGTAAAGAGCATTCCACCGTAGTAGGCAAGGGCAAGCAGGAATCGTGCCTTCAACGTGCCGGAACGTGATGTCCGAAGCACGTATTGGGCATTTTATTTGTTGTCGGTCTTCGAACAAGAAAAAATTCGGCACGAACGCACAGTCTAACTAGTTGCTTCGTTTCGCAGTTGATACGGACCTAGCGCTTGCTTCGGACTCCCCACTTAACATTAGCCCCGCCTGTCGTTAGGCATGCGTGCCGCAGGTGTTGAAGCCTTAGAGGCCCTGCATGTGTGACCCAAGTAGTGTTTGCACTTTGTGCGCGTCTACTGCAGGCGTCAGGCAAGGCCTTCTTTGACATTTCGATCGCTGTTGGTTTTGGCCAAAATCTATGTACTTACTAATGAACCAGAGTCGCTTAGGTGCAGACTGTTAGACAAAAGGAAGCTTTTGCAGCAAATCTAAAGCAGGCAGAAGGAATTCATTCCCATGATGCGGTTATGCGCACTGTTACGTTCCAGGCTGTGCGACGACAGACATTTATGTGCATGTGCATGTGAGTGCATATTCATGCAGTTGCCGTGCAAGGGGAGGTGAGAGCGTGTCTTCCGCCACCTGTGCTCTTCATTGGTATCTACTGTGGCCTAATAGTTCATCCTTGGGAAATGCGTTTACGCGATTGCATCTGACTATAAATGCGGCGCCATATACTTGGTTGGGAACTGCAGTGACATCACAGTGATTTGCAATGAATGCTGACTAGAATTCCGTGCCAGCCACCTCGATTGAATCAATATTATGCTAAATATTATGCGGATAAGGGAAATAGCGACCGGGATGCCGTAGCCGATGGCGCCTCCAACACGAACTGCGCACATGCGCAGCTCGTGTTCAGAAGGGGACGCTGAACCAGTCGCTCCTTGTGTAGCCATTAAGTAGTATCAAAAAAGGCGCAATCCGTGCTCCGCACTGTCTTTTTCTGGCTTGAGGAGATTCATTGCGCTGTTTTGCGTTGGGAGAAAGTCCAGGTTGCGAACTTGTGGCGGATGTTCGGCCGAGCTTGGCAGCACACTGCAACGTTTTCATGCTCGGGAGCACAATGCAAAGTTTTCATGCAACTACTAGAGAGGCAGGCCCAGGGTCTACACGATGTTTATCGGACGTCTGCAACATTTTTAGTTATTACTGGTCCACCAACCAGAAGCGATTGAACAAAAGCGCTCAGAGTAGCTAGGTAGTCTGCCCTGTCTTCCTACAATAAGTTTTAAGCTAGCGTTGGGTTTGCTTCGCCTGGGCGAAAGTAGTTCCGTCTGCCAGTAGTCGTGTACGCAGTACTTGGCGGAACGCTGGGGCATATGAATCTGCGAGCATCATGGGGGTATGCACTGTGTGTGTGCGCGAGCATATACGGTCGCGATGCGGCGAAGCCTTCAGTGGAGTAACGATAGCTCGCTGATTTTCACAGGATGTAAGCTATGAGAAGCGAACTTGTTTTTCTGTTGGCGCGGTTGTGGGATCTCCTGTTGCGTTTCAGGCACATTTGATGAGAGCCGCTTCTGCATTTCCGCATGCAAGCAGACTTATGAAGTTGTTGTGCAAGGGGCAGTGACGATTCGGCTTGCACTTTTCTTATCTACTGACTGCATTTGGGAGGCAGACTCTGCCAGTACGAATATGACCAGGCAACTGAGGAGGCTGTATAGGTTCTCGGAAACCCGTAGTACGGGGAGGCACCGACTGGGCAGTAGCTTGCTTCACACTCTGTAGTACTGGCGATTATATCGATACTGCATGATAGTGATTGCTTCGCAAGGAGCGGGAGCAATGGAGGGCGAATCGCGGCTAAGGGCGCTTTAACGGTGGGTTATGCAAACACTCATAGCGTGGCATTTGCCCGAAGGCACGCCGAACTGCAGCTCATTTTGTAGGCATTGGGTAGCGCAAAATGAACCAGAATTAGCGGCACAGGGTGATGTTAATGTTTGGCGCTATTCAATAAGGTTTTCGTATTGAGGGAATGCTTTGCGAGTATGCGACTGACTTTCGTCTCTTCTCAAAAACATACGCCAAAGTGTTCATAGCCCTCCAACCTACTAAATGGGGACGCGCGAAAATAAGGCGCGGGTTTTTCCAAGCACCTCATAAGGTTTATCAATTATCGTTGATCACCCTACAGGACATGACAACACCGTTTTGAAGGCGGTGTTGAGGTTGCTGTCGCTTCTTTTGCTTGCCTCAGTCTATATCTGCTCCATCTGCCGATGATAAATATTCGCAGTGTTTGTCACGTATGTACACATGTACTTGCTTCTGTTCACGGCCGCGGTGAGGTGAATTCCTCTTTGGCATTACTAAGGAGGTATGCAAATAATATTAAGCAGCAATGAATTTGTTGCGGAGCGTTAGGCAACAAGACTAGTTTGCAGCAGGAATGGGCAACGGAAAGCCAGTTTATTCGTTTGGCGCCGTTGTGGGGGCTCTTACGTTTAAGGATGTATGGGAGCAGGCGTGTACTTGCATACGTGCATATTTCTGGACCTGCAATGTAACAAGTGATTGAGGTTGGCTATTTTTTAATATATAGTGGGATGAGGCGTTTCGGAGCTGTGGTATCTGTTTGCGAGTCCGAAACTGCCGTTATAAACTGCATCCGTTAGTTGATGTGGTGGGAGGCAGCAGATCGTCTCCATGAAGCGTTTCGTTATATTGACGCACACGTAGGCTATGCATGATGGATATTTCTCTACACAGAAGGAGAATAGGGAAGGATGCGCCGCTGGTAGACGCTATTCTTTCACGAATTGTACAACTAAGCAGGGCCTTTGCACGGTGAAAGGCGGAGCCCATAGACCCTTATAGAGGCACCGGGCGGTACGAATGCAAGCAAAAACCGTGGTGCAGGGTGCTATTTCTCATCCAAGGCGACTCGTTAAGCTTCTCTGTGGTCGAAGGCACTGGAAGCTGCAGGTGTGTCAGTGGCTTGCGTTTGGGCTCGGCGTAGGACTTCCAGCAGTGCAAATCACCCCAGCACGCAAAGGCAAGCGGGAAGCCTATCATGGGCATGTCTGCATATAAAGCATGATGACCTTCCTGGACTCTTGATTCTTCTTGACATTCAGCGAAAAACAAAACACGATAAGGCAAGACTACATCGTTTAGCCAGCTGGATCGTTTTGCAGCATGCATAAAGCTTGCGCCGGGTGTGTTTGCCCTGGTTGAATCAAACTCCGCATGCTAGTGAGATTATACGCGGCGCTTCCGTAACAGCTAGGGTATCCGCTTGCGAGTGCCAATGCAGTTTGTTCGAGAGAGTTTGTTTTCGCAGTGCAGAAGCTTTTTCGGGTGGCTCGCTGAATTGTCCAGGCAGTATGATTGCGTATATGCCGTGCATAGGCAACAAGAGCAGTTTGCACAAACTCTATAGAGTGCGAGTCAGGCTTACTTCCTCGGCGCTGTTGGAGCTACTGTTACGTACCAGATGGTAGGACATCAGGCGTGGATGTATATCAGCAGGAGTGCTGGTAGGAGCTCTAGTGTGAGGAGTGGGCACGCATTTCGACTTAGCCATGCCTTCCTTTGGTCGCTTGAGACGGCCGTTTTCTGGCGGCAACGTGGGTGTTTGAGGGATTCGCGGACGGCACAAAGGCTGTCAGTGAATCGCTGACGCAGTATGTAGCCCTCGCGATAGTCGACGAGAGGCAGCAACGACCACGCAAAGTTCCGTTTTGAACGTCCAGCAGCGTTCGTAGCATGTGGGAGTAGTTGTTCGGGGGAACGCGGGAGTAGTCGAAGGCGGGCTGTCGTTTATTCACACCACTCATGTTAATTGGCGCGGCGCCTGTGCAAACGCAGGGAGAATGCGCAGTGAAGGCGAACCTTTATGTTTAGGGTATGTCGCTTGAGCTCTTTTGTATGCGGATCCAGTGCATTATTTATGAATGTATACTTATATTCTTTCGGGCCAGCCATCTCACGTCAGGATGTTCGTAGAAGCTTTGCATAATCATTAGCGGTGAACGTGATACAGTAAACGGTGGTTCATGTTTGGCCTATACGTTGCCGATTCTCGACAAGGATGCCCCGTGCAGCCCTGTATGTGGTATTAAGGTTCGGCTTGGCTAGCTCGCGCTGGCTTTTGGAAGATGGAAATAATATCATCTTCCAACAGGGCCCTACGCAGTATTCGGCGAAGCGCTAGGTCACTTGCAAGCATGCGCACTCTGGGCTTACGCAAGTTGGATGCGGGTGTTTACGGGCGCGGTGGGGCGGACCCTTCGCTGGCGTTGCGGTCGCTCGCTGTTTCTCCCAGAAAGTATGGCCTTCGGAACAACCGCTTTTGCATATGTGCATGCGCGCCGGCTTGTGGCGTTGCAGTGAGAGGAACTGGGTGCTTACTTGTCTAGAGTGTTGCTCTTTTACTGTAGGTCTTGAGTATTTTGGCGGAGGGACGTGCGTTGGCGAGGAACAGTCGAACTTTACAAAAAACATTAATGAGCTGGCAACGCAGTATGTGTGCAGCACGATACTTAGTCGGAGACAGCAGCGACGACGCGTTTGTGTGTATCGATCGTTTAGTAACTTTTCCACCCTGCTCGGTTCTGCAAGGTGGTAATTGCTTGGTAGGGGACACTGGAGGGCCGGCTGAACACGGGAGCTCAGCCGACATGGGTTGCGTAGCTATCTGCGTGTGCTAGTTGGGGGTACTGCTACATATCAGGCAGTATGATGGCTGGCCAGAATGTGTATGGGCATTCGTTCTGATCGATGGAATTCCTGCGTGAAGATGCCCTGGATGTGTTTGCTTTAAGCATCATTCTTTTTGCTATCTGGTGAGGCTGCGATATGCGTTGGCGAGACAGATTGACATTACAAACGGTTGCTGTGGACTGGCGTTGCAGTAGGTGTGCAGCACGGGATGTAGTACGACGCATCAGCAACTCGCCATTAACTCGTGTCTTGCACTTAGTACATTGGCATCCTCGTCAGTTATGCTTGATAGTTGTTCTTATTGGAAGAGCGGGACTTGCGGAGGAAGGACTGCAGCTGAAGGCGCACGAATTGTGGCAGTGGAAACGGCGGCTGCACGAAGCAACGCGAAGCTGCTGGCGTCCTTGTGCCGCCATCATGCAACACAAAAGGAACCAGGACGCGTAGGCATGCTGGTGTTCCTGGTTAAGCTGTTATCGGCTGCGTAGAGGTACAACGTTTCAGTGCATCAAGACTCTTGTTTCGTTGTTGGCCTCTCAATGCAGAGTGTTCCCTAGAGCTTCAAAATGGTAGGGAGGGGAAGAGAAAGCACTCCCGCCGCCTGGGGGCAGCTACTGGGCCATCAATGTATTCACATCTCCTTCTTGTTGGTTTGCCAACAAGGGACAATGCAACAATGCAACAAGGGGGGAAAGTGCAGCCAGCTGCATCGTCGTACATTTGACGTCACCCTGCACTTGGGAAGTTTGCTCTCGGTTTGCGTCCCCTGCTTAGAATCAATCTCGTCCGCAGACGTGAGTATACGCAGAAATTCCTGGAGAGCAAAGCAACCTTTAAACGCGAGCGTCGTTGGTTTGTGCTGATGCTATTCTGATATGATTCCTCAGGTGGTATTGCGATCGCTTGCCATTTTCACCAGAGAGTATGCATATTGCGTATACTAGGGGGTATTAACCCTCTGGCTGCAAAGAAAGAGCAATTCACTTTCTCAGCTTGTTTTGGGGTTTTGGTACGTTTCAGCTCGTAGGACAACAGGCATCCATGTACGTGTAAATCCGTGCCGATTTATTGGGTGGCTGTATGGGAGGTGGAGGTGTGCCCAGTATTGGCATCAGATGGGGCTGAGTCTGTTAGAGCTGCGATATACGTTTGCGAGGCAACGTCTGACGTTGCAAACAGCCTCAGTGAATGAGTAAGGCAGTTTTTGTGCAGCACAGTACGTGGTGCGAGTACGCACCGCGCAGTTGGTTTCAATGGCATTCAGCCTGTTAATGCATGGAAGTAGTTTGTTCGCGGAAAACACGGATGGTGAAGGGCGGGCCATGAACGATGGCACCGCCAGTGCGAATTGTGTGAATTTGCTAGGCGCTTGCACAAAAGGCGGAACCTAATGGAGGCGGGCTCTTGCTGTTTGGCAATCCTAGTCTAACCGTTTTGCGTTCGGCGCAGGCGCACAAACTACATATTTCGTACAGCCTTTCCGTAATAATGTGCGGCGAGCGCCACACAATACAAATTGGTCTGTGCGCGTTACATAGGCTCTACGCCCTGAACATGACGGACGTTCGGTAGCGTTTCACAAACGCGCCAATCGGCAAGGGCATCTCATGCAGTCAGCTGTCTTGACATGTGCCAGGCAGTGAAATTGGGCTCTTTTTCCCTGGGCAAAATATGTTCTGTGGGCAAATACGAGTACATGCTGCCTTTGGCGGAACGCTGGGTAACCGCCACGTGCGAACATCGCACTTCTGCACTTCTTTTGCTGGGTTTCACGGCCGCAGTTTGTGCAATGTCCTGTGGCATTACGATCTTGCTCTGTTTCCCCAGGCAGTATGCCATGAGTAGCAAGCTTATCTGCTCCTGGATGCTCTCGGAAATTATATACCTTACGTACGCATATCCCTGGTATGGCTGTGTGTGTAGATGCCCGCCAGTTCATGAATTGCAGTGTGGGCAAACATAGGGTTTAATTTGGCATCGACTCCGGATGGGTGCGACGCCATAAGTGATTAGAGTAAGTGATGGTGAAATATGCAGGGTGCGTATGCTGGCGGTTGGCTGGCGTGCCTGTGGATGGTGCAAAGGAGGGTAGGTGTCCAGGACGACATGGACTTCGAGTTGTGATAGCCTGGAAGGTGTGCAGACACGTGAGAAGGGGCCAGGGCTGAGACAATTTAGGTTAATTGCCTGATACGTTTGGGCGTGTCGGCGTCGTTTGGTTATATATGTGTGGCGATAGCGACCAGAGCGTTTCGACGTGGATGTTGCGCAATTGCAGCGGACTCGCCTTAGGCTTTCCGCGTAGCGTCTTGCACGCGAAATACTCAACAGCCAGTCTGCCTGTGTTGTTGCAAACCTTTTGATGCAACACGGATGCCTGTCTAGATGAACAGCGACTCCATTGGGTTTTCATTTTGAGAGATGTGGGAGGTTTTGAGGTGCCCATGACTTGAGATTCAACCATGCTTTCGTCGTTTATGTATATGTCTTTTCTTGAATGTTTCGCGGCGCGCAGTTGGCATATTTGGCAATACACGTTGTGAATAAAACAAAGGTAGAACGGTTTGAAAAAAGTGTGGAGGTGGAGCTCGCAACGCTGATGCACTTTGGGTTGTGCAGGAGGCTGTAAGTAAAGCTTAGGTAGCGCGGCTTCATAATTATGTGGAGCCGCGCAAAGCGTATGCAGTTTAGGCAGTGCAGGAGTGTGCAAGGCGTGAGGTGTTGGTGGCAGGAGATGTT